>CAUYQV010077397.1:0-22729 GCA_963574575.1 Galagoides demidoff
TGGGCGCCTGTGGTCCCAGCTACTTGGGAGGCTAAGGCAGGAGACTCGCTTAAGCCCAGGAGTTGGAGGTTGCTATGAGCTGTGATGCCATGGCACTCTACCCAGGGGGATAGCTTGAGGCTCCGTCTCAAAAAAAAAAAAAAAAAAAGCAAAACTTCTTCAGGACTTTCTTTCTTTTTTCTTTCTTTTTCTTTTTTTTTTTCTGAGAGACAAGGTCTTTCCCTTTTGCCCAGACTAGAATGCAGTCACATGACCATACCTTACTATAACCTTGACCTCCTGGACTCAATCAATCCTCCTGCCTCAGCCTCCTGAGTAGCTGAATTACAGATGCCTGCCACCACACTTGGCTAATTAATTTTTTAGTAAAGATGGGGTCTTGCTATGTTGCTCAAACTGGTCTTGAACTGGTCTCAAGAAATCCACCTTCCCTGGCCTCTCAAAGTGCTGGGATTACAGGTGTGAGCTACTGTGCCTGGTCAGGACCTCTTTAACTGTGTGAAACCAGGCTAGTTGCTATGATAATCAGCATTCCCCACATAGTCCTTCATTCTGGACAAACATTTTCACCTTGGAGATTTTTGTTAGTCTCACAACAAACCTATGTGGGTATACATTTACTGGTCCCATTTTGCAGATGACGAAAGTGAGGCACAAAGCAATAACATGAGTTAACCAGGGTCTCATGGTCAATGTGAAACCTCCAGATTTAGCAGATAGGCAAAGCTGCCTTTCCTTTGTGTTTTCAGCTTTTCTCTTCTCCCTTATTTCCTCTGAGAAAGGGAGGAGAACAAGGCTGACTGAAGCCCACAGAGAGCTTGTGTCTCATGGGGAAGCATTGATAAAATCACTACTGAGATAATCTATATCCTCTGACCTGGAGTAAATGCCATGAAGGGAAAAAGCCAAGTTATGAGAAGGTTGGGGAGGGCTTTGCCACAAGGACATTGAGCTAAGCGTCAGAGGGTGGGTAGCAGTTAACTAAGCAAAGGGGAGGGAGACGAGTTTGGGGCAGAGAGAAGTGTCTTGACGGGAGGATAACAGGCATAATGTTCTTGAGGACCAAAAAGACCGAAATGAGGCTGGAAAGCCTGGCCATGCAGGGCCTCAGAGACTGAAGTAAGGAGCGAGGTCTTTATCCTAAGAGCAATGGGAAGCCATTGGATGAGACCAGCTCTTACAGTGAAATACAAGTGGTTATGTCAAGCAGTCAGAGGCCTGAGTTCTACACCCAACTCTGCCACCTCCATGTAAGTGACTCACCTGGGTAGTTTCCTCATCTACCCAGGTCAGGGTGTGTATTGGATTGATTCCTTGCAGCTGTCATGTGTCATGTTTCTAGGACAGAGCAAGAACTAACGTCTGTAAACTTGTAACCATTGTTATCTCAATGTCACTTTCCCTGAGCTTTTTAGGAGCTTAAGTGGTCAAGACCTTTGGGGCTGCATTCTGCCCTGGGCTCTTGCCCCTAAGTGCAAGGTGATCCCTGATTTAGAGACAAACGGGGAAGGAAGTTTGTTATGTCATACTATTGTAACAAGCTCTGCCTTTCTTTCCATTAGGGACAGAAAGGAGATAGTGGAGTTATGGGTCCACCTGGCAAACCTGGGTCTTCTGGTCAACCTGGCCGCCCAGGCCCCCCTGGGCCCCCAGGTCCCCCATCTGCAGGTAAGAGCTACCCTGCTTCACTTGATTTTGTGTCACACTCCTGGGCAGCTTCTGCAGAGAGGACACCAGGAGATGCCACCAGAGCTCTACCTTGTGTTTTAAATTGGAAACTGCCAGAGGCATTTTAATATCTGTATAATTTCTCTATAATTTAGTTTATTCACCTTGTATAAAAGCAAGATAAATGCCATTCCAGATCTGCTTTAGCATTTTGGAGAACAGAGGAAAGGAAAAGAAAAAAATTACATTGAGGATGTCCTTTATACTTTAAGTGAAAAATAGCAGGCACATATTTCATCAACTCACACCTTTTTCTAGAAAAACATGTTTCATGGCTCCAAACAATCTTCTTGAACCTACAAGAGATTCTTCTGTCTTACAACATTATGGAAGAGTCCTTATTTATTTACATTGAATATCAAAAGAAATTACTAAAAAAAAATAAAAATTCTGCTATCGGAGAGGGCATAGGCACTCTCTTATTTTGCCTCATTTAATTTGATGAGCTAAACCTGTGTGGTGTTCCCTTGTCAAATCCTTTGTAATGCCTCTCACAGCACAACATCTGTATAAAGTCAGCCACCTTAGGTCCAAGAAGACCATTTGCTGACTGTGTAAGATTTTCTGTCCTCACTTGTATAAAAAGAATAAAAAAATTTTTATTCCAACTTTTAAAAGAAAATGAATATATTTTAAAATTCCATAGTGATGGGGGGCAGCACCTGTGGCTCAAAGGAGTAGGGTGCCAGCCCCATATGCCAAAGGTGGTGGGTTCAAACCCAGCCTGGCCAAAAACTGCCAAAAAAAAAAAAATTCCACAGTGCATTCCCCTCCCATGTTTACAAGAATATATTTTTAGTGACATCATAGGATGAGCAAGAAACGTCATATTTTATTATATCTTTTGAACCAAACTAAAGCTGTCTCTGAGACTCCTACCTCCTAGGATGCCAGAAAAATTCAGTCTCAGTCATTATTGGGGTTTTCACCACTCCTCCAACACTGCAAAGGGGTAGGAAAAAAATCCTAGTGAATTGTGGCAGAAAAATGTCAGGGAAGGTCCTTCTAGCCTTTGGTCTACCCTGTTGTCCAAGTCCTATGGTCTGTGGATACTTAGTGTCCTCATGCCATGAGTGGTTATTAGAATACTTCCAAGGTTAGGAATGTTGGTCCCTGTAATTCAGCTCCCCAAGGAGTGTCCCACAACCTTTCCTTCTGAGACCTGGTCTCTTCCTCAGGATACAGAGGCTTTATTCTCTCCATGTCTAGGGGAAATCTCTCCTCTTCCACCCTCCAGCTCCCTCCCTTATCCTCCTCGTATACCAGCACCCAGTTGGGAGGTTTTCCTGCCTGAGAAGACAAGGCAGCAAGGCAAGTTTGTATTCAGATAGTACTGCTTTTAGCAAGGACAAGAAAGCACAAAGCTCATTGCCTTTTTGAAACTGGAGGAGGAGGAAATATTGGGAAAACAAAGATCAGTGAGTACGGCAGTCATTTATTTTGCCACATCCCCAATGTTGTTAAAAGGAGATTTGAGATGCAGTCCAGGCTACATGTTCACACTCTGTGATCTGTTTCTGGGAGTCAGCTGGATGACCTAGATGGGGATCCCTTCAACTAGTCCTTGTCCTCCTTGGTTCTGACATGGGTCCCATGACCATGAACTGCCAACCCCAGAGACTGAACACATGGCCTGAAGCCTGGGTTTTGCTTTTGGAAGGGGCTCTCTTGGCCCTTGGGGTGCATAGGTGCTCACAAAACTGAGTAGTCGTCCAGAGGCAAAGGGTAGGGGGCATAGTGGGGGCACAGAGCGGTTTTCTGCAGACTGAGACCATAATGGTCTCAGTCGATAACTCTATTTATCTACGAGAAAGGCCAATCCTCACCTGA
Source organism: Galagoides demidoff (assembly GCA_963574575.1). NCBI lineage: Eukaryota > Metazoa > Chordata > Mammalia > Primates > Galagidae > Galagoides > Galagoides demidoff. Next base: position 3,559 of record CAUYQV010077397.1, read on the forward strand.
CTTGAATTCTGGTTCCCTCCTGGGGCCAGAGGTTGCATGAGAAGGCCAGGGCTTTGGGTGCCTGTAGCTCAATGGTTAGAGCACTCATCCCCATGTACTGGGGCTGGCGGGTTTGAACCCAGCCCGGGCCTGCTAAACAAACAAACAAAAAAGAGACAAGACCAGGGCTGTCAGCAGCTCCTCAGGCACCCACTGTTGTGTCTTGTCCATCTTTGGTATATTGCCAAAGACCTTTTAGCAGGCTCAAGAGAGTCCTAGTTTCTCTCCCTGACCTTCCAGCTCCTTTTTTTCTGCCACATATGCTCACCTCCCTTTCCCCTCTACCACCCCACCCTCCACCAGATCCCAGCCTCACTGCCGTCTGTCCTTCACTGGACACCCTGCTCCCTGCCAAGCTGGAGCCTACTGTGTTCTTGCTGGGCCCACATGAACTGGCATGGAACTCCTGTCATGACCTCGGCCCACCCAACAAAAGCCTATGTTTCCTTCAAGGCCCTCCCATCAATAAGACCTCCTTTGGGCCAGAAGAGTGTCACCGTCAGTGCAGGTTGCAGGTTGCTGTCTGTTATGGCCCCTCCATTGGTAACTGCTTGCTGCAGAGGCCTTTCATCTTCTTGGGGTGGCAGGTTCCCTGAGGGCAGGATCTGAGTCAGCTGCACTTACCAGTGGTGCCTGGTAGTGGGGTGGGCACAGCCAGCCCCTGAAGGTGCTCCTGGTTCATCTCCTTACAACTCAGAATAGGATGCTGGCAAACCTCCCTTCTCCCACTGGCTCTGGGGCCATGGTTCTGGAGGACAGCAGCCCGCAAGGGTGTGGCCACCTCTTTGGATTGACATCTCCTCCCTATGCCTTCCTTTGAGTCACTTCCTTTGTGAAGAGCCTTCCAAAGCCAGGGGCTGAAGAAGCAAAAGAGACAAAATGGGGCAATAATCCTGGTCTTTGGAAAATTCTGGAGGGGTGGGAAGAGAAGGAAAGGAAGGAGTTTAAAAGAGACATCCCTGTGCCTGGGACCAATCAGATAATAATTCAGAGTTGGAATGGGCCCCCAAAATGATTCCTGATGCTGCCTTTGAGAATCTGATAAAAAGTCCCAACTCTCAGGAAAAAATGTTTGTACCTACACCCAAGATCCTGCACACTATCTCCCAGGGTTCCAGGACCTCTGCCCCACATCCATTCTGGGATGTCCTTGGGCTGTAGAGACTATAGGTTAAACTTCGCTGATCTAGTCCAGCCCTCCCTTTCTCAATAAAAACCTTGAGCCTCAGAAAGGGATGACTCTGCAAGATCACAGAGCTGACTGGTGGCCAGCCTGGGCCAGAATCAGGCGGTGTCTCCTCTCAGCAGTGCTGCCTTCTCCAACTCCCCACTCCTGACCAGCTCCACTGAGACAGCCAGTAGAAGTAGGAGCCTTCCTGGGCAGAGAGGAAGCGCCAGGTGCCCCAGCTGCAGGTGTGGTGGTGAGGTAGGCCCACAGGAGCAGTTCCCTGAGACAGAGGCAGGGAAGTTCAGGTTGCTGTGTCCTTCAGTGCAGCCTGGCAGAAAACAGACAGGAGTAATGGATGCCCTCCAATGCTGGGAGGCTCCCTGCCACGTCCTGTTGAGAGACCCCTTAGGTCCTGGTGCCCAGCACTGTGGGACCAGATGGTGCTGGGGAGGTGGTGAGGGTGGGAGCTTTAATAACCTGAGTTACAGGGAAAGAGGGGCTGGGAGGTAGAGAGGGAATGAAGGCAAAATGCCTTTAGGATGTAATTTGCAATAATCCAATCATGAATTTGGCTGATGCCTTCCTGCACCCAGACTGTATATAAGTGAATCAGCATGGTACCTGGGAATTGCCAGCTTCCTGAGAGCATCAATATTCTTGGAGTTTGTCTTTTGAATGGCATGATGTTAAGTCAAACATGAATTCAAATCTCAGCCTCACCATTAATTAGCCGGCTAATGGGACAGACTTCTGACTCACTCTGGGGCCTTGTTCTGGAGGAGTTGTTGGGTCACAGAGCCTTCCAGAAGGCTGCTCTATTGCCACTTTCATGTTCTCAGGTACAGAGCTTTCGCACCTCAGTTTCTCCCAGTGCCTAATTACCAAGACTCTTCTTAGGCTGATAGAGTCTCTGTTGCTCTGGGTTCTTCTGAGAATATCAGAATGCAAGACTGGAGCTTTCCCCACAGAATTGTGTTTATATTTCTTGTTAGAACAAACACAGCTTAGCATAGATGTCGGCAAACCTCTCCTCCCCTCACGCTGTCAGCATTCGGATCTCAGGTGTGTCTGTCAACCAGCTCGGAAAGTCTCAAGGTGTTGGGGTCTCCTACTCAGCAGAGGCTACTTCCCTGGGGTGCTGGCCAGATTCCTCCCCTGGTGTCATTTGATTTCCTCCTCTTCTGGCATCTACAAACGGCCAGTACAAATTATCATACTACCTCAGCACCCCTTATTTTCCCAGGAGAAGAGAAAATCTTTTCATTCTCCACCTTTTCTTCTCTTCCTGTTCTTCCTGTAAGATGGCTCCTGCTCTAGTGTTTTTCTACCAGCTGGAGTATGACTTCTAGCTTTTTCCAAAGACCTTTTCTCTCCAACTAGTCTGTATTAATTTATTCATTCATTCTATCACCAAATATGTGACATGCCCTTACCTACTGTGTCCAGTCCTACTGAGTGAAAACAGGCACTGGCCCTACCCTTGTGGAGCTGACTTTCTATTAGGGGAGACAGACCTCTATTGAAAAATCTCAGTGGAGCCCATAGCTCAGTGGGTAGGGTGCCGGCCACATACACAGAACCTGGTGGGTTTGAACCTGGCTGGGCCACCTAAAACAACAATAGCAACAACAACAACAAAAATAGCCAGGCATTGTGGTGGGCACCTATAGTCTCAGCTACTTGGGAGGCTGAGGCAAGAGAATCACTTAAGCCTAAGAGTTTGAAGTTCCTGTGAGCTGTGACATGACAGCACTCTACCCAGAGTGACAGCTTGAGGCACTGTCTCAAAAAAAAAAAAAAAAAAAAAACAACAACAACAAAAGGAAAGAATCTCACAATAGAATCACAAACAGAGATAACTGCTGGGAAGGAATAGCATAAGGAACCATGAAACCATATCTGAGGTGAACACGACAGTGTGAGGATTCAAAAAGGCTCAGCGAAGTGATGTTTGAGCCCAAATCAGAAACGGGTTAGGTGGCACCTGTTAAGAAGAGGGATGGAGGACAAAGGGAGGGTGATTTGGTGGGGGAATGGCCTGTGTAAAGATCATTTCCTGGGTGGCACCTCCTGTGGCTCCAAGGAGTAGGGCGCCGGCGCATATGCTGGAGGTGGGGGGTTCAAACTCTAGACCAGCAGTTCTTAACTTAGTGTACACTGGAATCATCTTGAGAGCTTTTAAAAGTAAGGATCCCAGGGCAGCACCTGTGGTTCAGTGGGTAAGGCGCCCGCCCTATATACCAAGGGTGGCGGGTTCAAACCCAGCCCCAGCCAAACTGCAACAACAATAACAACAACAAAAAATAGCTGGGTGTTGTGGCAGGCGCCTATAGTCCCAGCTACTCAGGAGGCTGAGGCAAGAGAATCTCCTTAAGCCCAAGGAGTCGGAGGTTGCTGTGAGCTGTGACACCACGGCATTCTACTGAGGGTTAATAAGTGAAACTGTCGGCTTGGTGCCTGTGGCTCAAGTGGCTAAGGCACCAGCCACATACACCTAAGGTGGTGGGTTCGAATCCATCCCAGGTCTGCCAAACAACAATGACGGCTGCAACCAAAAAATAGCTGGGTGTTGTGGCGGGCACCTGTGGTCCCAGCTACTTGGGAGGCTGAGGCAGGAGACTCGCTTGAGCCCAGGAGTTGGAGGTTGCTGTGAGCTGTGATGCCATGGCACTCTGGGGGGACAGCTTGAGGCTCTGTCTCAAAAAAAAAAAAGTGAAACTGTCTCAAAAAAAAAAAAAAAAGTAAGGATCCCAACCCGAGTGTGTGGCTCACACTTATAATCCTAGCACTTTGGGAGCTGAGGTGGGAGGATCATTTGAGGTCAGAAGTTTGAGACCAGCCTCAGCAATAGTAAAACCTCCTCTCCACAAAAAAAATAGAAAAATTAGCCAGGTTTGGTGGTGCACCCCTGTAGTCCCAGCTAGTCAAGAGACTAAAGCCTGCTTGAGCCCAGGAGTTTAAGGTTGCAGCCACCTACGTTCTTGCTGGGGTGACACAGCAAGGCATTGTCTCAAAAAAAAAAAAATAGTATGGCTCCCTTATGCTAAAGTGCATGTCTAAATAAGTTAATCAATTAAATAAATAAAAGCATGGATGTCTAGATTCTAATCTCAGAAGGTTTGATGGAATTGATCTGGGATGTGGCCTAGGTATCAGGGCCTTTAAAAGTCAAGGCGACCGGCCAGGCTTGGTGGCTCACACCTCTAATCCAGCACTTTGGGAGGCTGAGGCAAATGGATTGCTTAAGCTGAGGAGTTTGAGACCAGCCTGAGTAAGAGTGAGACCCTGTCTCTACTACAAATAGAAAAATTACCCATGCATTGTGGCAGGTGACTGTAGTCTCCGCCACTTGGGAGGCTGAGGCAGGAGGATTGCTTGAACCTGCGAGTTTGAGGTTGCTGTGAGCTAGGCGGACACTATGGCACTCTAGCCTAGGTAACAGAGTGAGACTCTGTCTGGAAAACAAAACAAGACAAGTCAAGGCAAGAACTACTACCCTAGCAGTTATCTACATTGCTAGAGAATAAATTTCCTAAAAATATTTTTTTCAGTACATGTCCTGACTTTTCTCAACACCAGGGGAGAGTAAGTGGGCAGAGCATATACTAGTGTTCCATTTTCTTCCTGAGGAAGTAAAAGAAGCCCATACCCAGAAATTCCCCTTTAAAATTCCTATATACAGAGGGTACCCCAAAATGTATACAGAATTTAAGAAAGAAAAAAACTATTAAAATGTAATACTCAAGTCATGTTTGACCTCTGCAATTATAAGAGATCCAAGATAACAAATATTATTGGTATATACTGAGTATTACAAATTTAATACTGTTTTTTTCCTTTCTTAAAATGTGTACACATTTTTTGATACCATCTACATAAGAAAGCAAATTTAAAAAACAATAAAAGTTATCAGTCAGCAATGTGTTCATCCACCAGAAGCCCCCTGTGAATAACGGTCTAAACAGATAAGGGCATTGTTTTTCTCCCACAAAGAAATCCAGGTGTGGACAGTAGCTGACTTTGGTTCCACCTGGGTCATTGTCAGGGCCCAGGCCTCCTGAGCCCTGTCTTTCCTAGATGTTGGCTTGTCTTGTTACTTCAAGGTTGCAACATGGTTACCACAGCACCACCAGAGATCTTGTCTGTCTTCACGGCAGGAAGGAGTGGGAAGTTATGACTCCAACCAGCTATTTATCTTACTGTGTCTCCTCCATGTCTTGAATCAAAAGCACCTCTTTGAGCCACTCCCTCAGGCCTGCCTTGAAATGCTAACGTTCTTTCTGTAGCAAAGTTTGCTCCCATCTCCCCGGGCTGTTCGGTTCTCTCTTCCTTGGCTCTAGTGACACTGCAGTCTCTTGCTTCCTAGGACAACTTGTAATGGGACTCAAAGGGGAAAGAGGATTTCCCGGGCCTCCAGGAAGATGTCTCTGTGGACCTCCTGTGCATGTGAATAACCCTTCCTATGGGGAGTCCGTGTATGGGCCCAGTTCTCTACAAGTTCCTGTGGTAAGGTTTTCTGGGCAAAGTCTGGGATGGTTATCCGTAAGGACCTCTCACCTGAGGTCCCTTGGGCCTTTGTAAAATCCTTCCTATGACACTCATCATAGGAAATAAAAAAAATATAGGAAAACCAAAAGAAGAAAACCAAATTGTCCATTTGTTTGTGGGTTCCCTTTGGGGTATTTTCTTTGTCTTTTTAAAGAGTAACTTCTATATGGTTGAGATTATGTTGTATAAAAATGTTAAAACTCTAGTTATCTCAGTTGGAATCCTCGTATGTTCCATACTCTATAAATAGCATTTTAAACTTTTTATTATAGAAAATTTCAAATACATATAAAAACAAATAGAGAGTGTAATGAGCTCCTGTGTATCCTTTCCCCAGCCCATAGCTAGCTCTGTTGCCTTGTTTTCTCTTTATGCCTACTCCACCCTCCCAGGAAGTAAACTCTGGACATCAATTTATCATAAGCATCAGCAGTAATTTAACCAATGCCCTATTGTTGGATATTTATGGGGTGTTCCCAAGCTTTGCAATGAACAACTTCAAGTTGTAATGTAATGAACAACTTCAAGTGTAATAATTTTGTTAAAAATCATTTCCAGGCTCGGTGCCTGTGGCTAAGGCACCAGCCACATACACCAAAGGTGGCGGGTTCAAATCCAGCCCAGGCCCACCAAACAACAATGACAGCTGCAACCAAAAAATAGCTGGGGCTCGGCGCCTGTGGCTCAATCGGCTAAGGCGCCAGCCACATACACCTAAGGTGGCGGGTTTGAATCCCCAGCCCGGGCCTGCCAAACAACAATGACAGCTGCAACCAAAAAATGGCCGGGCGTTGTGGCGGGCACCTGTGGTCCCAGCTACTTGGGAGGCGGAGGCAGGAGACTTGCTTGAGCCCAGGAGTTGGAGGTTGCTGTGAGCTGTGAAGCCATGGCACTCTACCCAGGGGGATAGCTTGAGGCTCTGTCTCAAAAAAAAAAAAAAGATAGCTGGGCGTTGTGGTAGGTGCCTGTGGTCCCAGCTACTTGGGAGGCTGAGGCAAGAGATTCGCTTGAGCCCAGGAGTTGGAGGTTGCTGTGAGCTGTGATGCCACAGCACTCTACCCAGGGTGACAGCTTGAGGCTCTGTCTCAAAAAAAAAAAAAAATCATTTCCAGATGTTGAATTACTTGACTGTATAACGTCACCTTTTAATTTAAGTTTTGGGAACATTCAGATTGTTTAAAAATGTTAAAACACAGTAGATATTTTAATTTCAAACTCAGACATTAGGAAGAGGATTGAGAAGGTATAGGAATCAAGATATTCCTCCCCACTTCAGAAGGAATGAAGGAATGCTAGAGCCCAGTGTGCAAACACTCCTTCCCATTCTTCACCAAGCCAGGAGAGATTCTGTGTCCTTCACTAGCTTTTCCTCTGTCCTCTGTAAAAGTATTTTCTGGAATCCTCACCAGTGTGTTTTCTGGCAGATTTTTGTGGTCAACAACCAGGAGGAACTTGAAAGGCTGAACACTCAAAATGCCATTGCCTTCCGCAGAGACCAGAGATCTCTGTACTTTAAAGATAGCCTTGGGTGGCTCCCTATCCAGGTACGGCCAGGCAGGCACCTCAGGACATATCCCACCTCTCCCTACCCAGGAAAATGATGCATCCATTATGGGAAGGGAAGGCTGTGCAGTGGGGCCCGGGGTAGAGCTTTCTGCGGTCTGTCTCCACGGAAGGGCTAAGCAAACTCTTTACACTTTTTCTGAGCAGCTTCGATGCCCCCATCCCTAAATAGGAGCTCCTCTCTGAGCCCAGATTCCAGAGGGCCTCCACCTCCCTGCACTGCCAGGCTGCCATCTTGATCTGACCCGCACAGCTGAGGCACCTTTTTCAGCCCCAGGAGGAAGGCAAGGGATGCCTCCAAGCAGTATGCCCTGCCTTGTGGCTGCCTGGGCGGGGCATCCTCCAGTTAATGCTGTGTGTCTCTTTGGCCAGCTGACCCCTCTCTACCCCGTGGATTACACTGTAGACCAGCCCGGCACCTGTGGGGATGGGGTCCTGCAGCCTGGGGAGGAGTGCGACGACGGTAACAACAACGTGGGTGACGACTGTATCAGTGAGTGAGGCTAGTCTGGGAGGACTTGGGGCCCAAACAGCCAGTGGGGGGAGGAGGGCCTGGGCAAGCCCTGCATACCAGCTATGGCGATTTGGGATCATTCGAGAGCCAGGGACGGTGTACCCAGGCTTCCTTGTGATTCCCTGCCCCAATTTCAGGCCACATGTTAACTCTTCCACCACCCAAGCAGGTCAGTGGGGGTGATGTCAAGCACCCTGGCCCCAGAGAGGCCTTCCCTACTGGGAAGTGTAGCCACCAGACTCTCCTAATCCTACTTTCTAGCAAAACCCATGTTTCAGGCACAAAAACCCAATCCTTCCTCATCCAAGGGGATGAGGAAGAAGGATTGGGTTTTTTCAGACAGAGCCAGAGCACCTGTGTGTTCTGTAGGGGAGGAGAGGAGGCCACCAGCCAGAGCTGCCATCCTCATGGCCTCATGAATGCTGCCAGGCCAGGCAGGCAGCACACTGGAGGTTTGCTTCTTTTTTTTTTTCTTTTTTAAACCAAGTGACAAATCCAAGAAGTAAGGTGGAAAACAGGCTTTAGAGTCAGAACAGAGTTTGAATGCAGGCTCTGAGGGCTGCCAACTCACCTGCAGCTCAGAGCAGAGGCCACACTGGGTGGATGGGGTGATGGAGGGTGACTTACAGCTCTGACCCTCACTTTCCTCGACTGTAGAATAGATGCAACTCCGTAGCTGCTCCCTACGGGAGCTAAAACGTGCTTTGGTTGTCTGGATGCAGCAAGGGTTTGACATCCTTTCCCTGCATACATCTGTGTGCTTGTATTTTAACCCCTCCTGTGAAGACCCAGGTGGCTCGGGTCTGGGTGTGCCTGGATGCAGAGTCACAGGCTTTCCCCTCAAGCAGCTCAGAGGAAGCATGACAGGGCAGAGTGATAAAGGTGCACCAAAGGGTGGGTACAGGGAGAGATGCTGTACTGCCCTGACGACTGTAGGATGGCAGTCCCCAGGAGCTGGCAAGGCTCTGCACCTGGAGTCCTTTCTGCCTCTGGCGTAGACACTGTCAAGTAGGACTCTCACATCAGGAGGGACAACAGTCTCTATGAAATGAGGGTGGGTTCATATTCCAAGACCCTCCCTGTGTGAGAAAACAGAAGTCTTCGCTGAAGATCGTGTGGCTCCCCAGGCACACAAGGCTGGGCCCCTCAGTGTCTCCCCTCCCTGAAGCTCTCTTGACAGACAAGACCCACCGTGCCCCTCATGGTGCCTGATGCTTTGCAGTCTCCTGACTTCCCATGGGCCATGGGGGAGGCAATGTCAATGTCCCACTTCTACAGATAAGGACATAGATGCTCCCTAACCCTCACTAGTGAGTAGCAGGGCTGGGTGGAGCCTGGAGCTCCTTATTCTTGTCCTACTGTGCATTGATGTGGGACCTCAGGCCTGAGGGGCAGTCCCCGGGTTAGGCTAAAGCTTAATGGAGGTCGGTTTTTCAGGGAGTGCAGTGTTCTGGGTGGATCCTTCGGGTCCCACGGTTCTTACAGGCTGAGGCAAGCCTGTCTCACCCCTTACCCTTCTCAAGGCTGTACTTCCTCATGTCCCCTCAGACTGTCACCGGGCTTACTGTGGAGATGGTCACCGGCATGAAGGTGTGGAGGACTGCGATGGCTCTGACTTTGGCCACCTGACGTGCGAGACTTATCTGCCTGGGTAAGGATGACCCCATGTGTTATTGTGGCACCCATCTCTCCTCCCTCCTTCCTCTCCTCTCCCTGCCCGCTCCTTTCCTTCTTTTCTTCACAGATATTTCAGTGCCCCTTGCATTCCTGGTACTTTCTAGACATTGAGGTCTGATGACAGATGACCCAACACATGCTCTCTGCCCAGCTGGAGCTTCTGCCCAAGGGGGAAAACAGGCAGTAATCACTCACTCACTGTGGCCCTCTTGGTCAGTGCAGCCTGAGTGCCACTGAAGCTACACCAGGGTGCACACAGCCACCCACTCCAACCTGGCCCTTTGCTGGAGCATGTGCAGCCCTGTGCCCCACGGTTACCACAGCAGCTTGCTGGGCTATGGGCCTGAGAAGGAACCCAGTGGAGGGCAGAGGACTCAGGACATCTGAAAGAATCTGACCTGACTCCTCTGGAACACCTGCCCACCTCTTAGGCATGCCTGCAGCTGCAAGTGACAGCACACCGGACATGAAATCTCATAAAACATTCCCTTCAAGAACCTCTTTGGTTATTTCCTGAGTCCTCGGTGGGTGTCCACGTTACTCAGGACAAGTATCTTGGTATCCCAGTCTCCACGCTGACATCTTCCAAGCCAGCTGCGGGCCTCTGCCCGGTGAGGTGCTGCCTCCATACCCAGTGGGCAGCCTTCTGTGCTCCTTCCAAGGTGCAAAATGGTACCTCGTTCCCCTTAATCCTCACAGGCCAGAGTTGTATAATGTTCTTAGGAAAATGGGGAGGCTGCTCTTTCGTAGCTAATCCATGTTCTGCTCTTCCCTTTGTTTTAGGGCAGATCTGCTGGCCCCTCAGGCCTCTTTTTTCTTCTTTTTTTTTTTTTTTTTTTGAGACAGTGTCTCACTCACTCCATCTCCCAGGCTAGAGTGCAATGGCATCATCACAGCTCATAGGAACCCCAAACTCCTAGGCTCAAGTGATTCTTCTGCCTCTGCCTCCCAAGTAGCTGGGACTACAGGTGCCCACCAACACACTGGGCAATTTTTTTCTATTTTTGGTAGAGACAGGGTCTACCTCTTGCTCAGGCTGGTCTCAAACTCTTGACCTCAAGCTATCCTTCTGCCTTGGCTTCCCAGAGTGCTAGGATTACAGGCGGGGGCCATTGTGTCCAGCCTGGCTTCCACTTGTAGGCTCAGACCAGGCCCTCAGCAGGGCTGGGGAACAGATACCATTCCTGTCTCTCTATAGCTCTGCTCTGCTCTGTCTTCCAAGGAAACTCCTCAACATGTACCCTGTAAACACACATAGCATGTTAAACCAGGCCAGAGCAATATGCACCTGTCTAAACTCCAAGCCCATTGAGGTTTGGCCAGGATGCCACCACAATCTATGTGCACATCCCTAAAGTAAGGAAGGCTCATGACAGGCCCCTGCCAAGGAGTGGGCAGACCTGAGCCTCTTAATGGCTCCGTGGAGATCACTGAGTGCAGACAATCAGACATGGAGTACGGATCAAGCAGAGCCCAGGCTTCCCACAGGCTTACTGTGCTTATTCCCCTAATCCAGAGATGCTGGAGGGGTGCTTGTGAGCATGTGTGTGATACATTTGGGCTTACAGAGCTATAGACTGCACTGTCTAACATGGTAGCCCCAGTCACATGTGGCTAGTCAATGTTTAAATATTTAAAAAATTAAAATTAAAATTAAAATTCCATTCTTCAATCACGCTAGTCATAATTCTATAGCTTAGTAGTCACCTCCAGCCAGTGGCTGCACAGACACAGCATTTGTATCAGTATGGCCTGTTCTAATGGTCAACTCTGCAAACCTTTCAGGCCTCGAGAAAGGGGGGCTTCTCTGGCCAATGTGGTATTGAGAGCAGGGCTGCCAGCTCCTTCTACCCGTATCCCTCAGCTGGGACTCAATACAAAATAACCGAAGCCCCTAGCCCCAAACGAGAATGAGAAGACTTTTCATAGAACCATTGGCCCTTGGTAAGGTAGCACGCATGATGCTGTGCAGTGAGGTTTGGCCAGGAGTCAGCAGAGGTGGCTTCTCAGCACTTGTCTTTGCCCCCCTAGGTCTTATGGAGACCTGCAGTGCACCCAGTACTGCTACATCGACTCCACGCCCTGCCGCTACTTCACATGAGGCCGGCGAGGAGAAGGTGGGCTGTGCCCCACACAACCGGCAGCAGCTTCTCCTCCCTCACCAAGCTGGCCTTTGCACTGTCCTGAACCAGTCTCCATCAGCCTTTGTGTGACAAAAACAAGGACAAACTCCTGCTGCTAAGATGTGCTTTTAACTCAGTCTGACTGGAATAATTGAGGACCATTGCATCCTGTCTTACTCCAAAGGACCGGAAAACCTCCCACATGCCCAAGCTGGAAATGGTTGCCCATCACTACCATCCGGCGTAATAGCCGCTATAGTGCCCTTTCTCTTCCAAATGCAGCTGTGGACTTGGCTTAGAACTGTTAGACTCAGAGGCCTGTGGGCTATGTTCATTTGTTTTGACCTCTCATCTAGAGTCTGGAATACAGGCCTCTCCACTCCTCTGACCTCTGGATGGGCAGCCACCCACTGTCAGGTCTCCCAAGGCCTGTGAACCATAAAGCAGGAAAGTGGGCACATTCTCTCCATGTGAGTCACGCCCTTGGACCTGCTGAGGTACCCCCTGAGCTTGGCCCAGCCTCATGTGGATGTAGCTCCCTAAGGAAGAGACTTAACTGTGAAAAAGTACTGAGAAACCTGCCAGACTCATGGTTGCCCAGTGGGGGGCGGAGGCTGGCTGGGTGCCTGGCCATGTGAGCAGCAGCCTCTTTGTCTCTGTGCTTCCCAGAGGGCGGCTCTTGTGCTTTCAGAATCCCTGGCAGCATCTTTACCTTGGCTCTCTGTGCACTTTGACCTGTGTCTTGCAAACATGCTTCGTGTCCCTTTCCTGTCCAGGAGACTCACAGGCATAGAGTGACCTCTATGAGGCCACACCTGGGCAGGTTGTTCAGTGTTTCCTTGGTCTTTAGGATAACACCTCCCTGGGTTTCCCCATCTGGGGACCCACTGTTGAGGACACTCCTTACTCCATCTCCTCACTTCTGCTGACTCCTGTGAGTGCCCTGTGACCCCACTTTCGTGTCTGAGTGTTACACAGCCCTGTCCTCGAGTCTGTGTGCCTGAGCACCTCCCTTTCTATAGCATCGTTGGTCCTGCATGTCTGTGAGCTGCCTTTCATCACCATGTTTCTTGAGTGGGGCTTTACTTTATATTAGAAATACATCTCCAAGGTGAGCCCCCACCACAGAAAAGTGCAAGTCAGATTTGCCCATTGGAATGGAAGGATGCCCTGGATTTTTGTACATAGCTGTTTAATAAGCCCAAGTCTTGGGAGTCTTAGCAAGCAGGAGCTTTGGGCCCAGTGGGCCATCTGCTGGTGGTCTACAGGTGGACCATTTCTCCCACAAGTGATATCAGCCCAAGGTGGTGCCTTTAGAGGTGGGTGCATTGATCAGCCTGGTTCCCTGAGCCTCTACTGCAAGCTCTGGGGAGATGTTGCTTCCATGCTGCTTCCACCATCACCCTGGGATGTATGGGCAGGAAATCAAGAAAAATAAAGGCAGTTCATTTCTGCACTGTGGCTCTCTTCCTAGGAGGGTTGGGGCCAGTGTCTCAGCCCCACTGGCTGAGTGAAGAGTCTGAATGAAAGACTGCTTCCCTGATTCTCAGAGGGTTCTAGAATGTATAAGCATTCCAGCTCCCTCAGAGACAAGGCAAGCCTCTTCCCCGTATCTGTCCTCCTGAGTGTGACCTGCATACACTCAGGCCCATGGGTGGCCAGAGACAAGCTGTTTATAGCAATCAAGATGGAGCTTGGATGGGAGCTGGGTTTCTGCATGGCCTCCTCCTGGTGGGATGGGCGCAGGGGTAAAATAGAAGAGTGTCAGGTGGGGAGCTGGGTCCTGCTCCCCTTGAAGTGCTGCTATATGCTGCCACAGGACTTTGTGGAATCTAAAATTCCAAATTCAAACCTGGCCTTCCATTCTCTATGAAAGTGTGTTTATTGAGATAAGTAGATAGAGTATTAACTAATAGTCTTAGCCAGGAGTGCTGGTGTGTACCTCTAGGCCCAGTTCCCTGGGACACTAAGTGGGAGGATCACTTGAATTCAGTAGTTTGAGGCCATCCTAGGCCTAGAAAATGCTGATATTGGGCCTGGGATTACATTTTAAGCGCGACTGCTCTGAAGAGATGGTTCACCTGAGAACAATGGCAGAAAACTTGACCAAAAGAACACAGGGAGGAAAGGAGTGGACTTGGGTGGGTGGCTTTCGGATATTCTTCCATTCAAGCAGTAGAGCTGGTGCCCCCTCCTCATAAATCCAGGTTGAGTTTTAGACTGCCTTGACCAATAGGATACTATAGATGTGCTGCCAAGGGACTTCCCCGACTAAGTCATAAGAAGCCATGCAGCTTCTCAGAACACTCATTCCAGAGAGAAGCCAGCCATCATGGAAGGAAGGCCATGCTGAAAGGCAGTGTAGGCCCTCTGGTTGATAGTTCCAGATGAGCGTGCTTCTCGCCATCCCCACCAGGGAGCCTGACCTATGAGTGAAGCCAGCTTGGACCCTTCAGTCCAGCCCGTCTGCCAGCTGAGTACCACTGAGTGACCTCAGTTGAAGGAACAAAGAGCAGACTTGCCCAGCCAAGCTCTGTCCCAATTCTTAACCAACAGATTCCAGGAGACTCAATAATGATTGTTTTAAGCCATTACGTTTTAGAGTAGTTAACAACATATAACCAGGATAATGCTCTGGTAAGAAGGAGGGAGAGAAGCAAACTACATGCAGGGAATAAAGTGGGGATGAGATGCCAAATAAAGAGCTTGCCTTTGGTGCCCTCTGCAGGAAGCATGAATAGAAATCTGTCTTAACTCCTGTTGAGACTCACCAGGGAAAATGACAGAACCAGGAGCGGACTTAGAGATCACACAGCCCAGTGTTCTTAACCATGGGGTATGTGGCTATAGGAGATTGATTGTCTTAGTCCCAGTTCTTCCCACCTCCCCGTATCTACACCCTCCCCAATGTACTTTGTAACTCCTGCCATCAATTGGTAGAATGTATTCCCACACCACTTAGTTCTGAACTTGGCTCTGTAACTTGGCTTTGGCCAATGGTATACTAGCAATCGTGATGGAAACATTTCATGTGTCCTCCGTCCCTTGCACTCCTGCCTTTGCCATGACATGGCCAGAGTAGGTTACTGGAGGCTGAGACACAGTTGAGCTGTCCCCGCTGTGCTGGCCAGGGCCATCCTAAATCACCTGAACCTTACTCAACTGCCAGGGCATACGAGGGAGCCAGTCAAGACCAGACCTGTCCATTCAAGACCAGTCTAAATTGCCAACCTTAAGATCTGTGAGCAAAAAAAATTTTTTTTGAGACAGAGTCTCATTTTGTCACCCTTAGTAGAGTGATGTGGTGTCACAGCTTACAGCAACCTCTAATTCTTGGGCTTAAGTGATTCTCTTGCCTCAGCCTCCCAAGTAGCTGGAACTACAAGCACCTGCCACAATGCCAAGCTATTTTTAGAGATGAGGTCTCACTCTAGCTCAGGCTGGTCTCAAACCTGTGAGCTCGGGCAATCTACCTGCCTCAGCCTCCCAGAGTGCTGTGATTACAGGCATTAGCCATGGAGCCTGGCCTGCAAAATAAATTATTAACCTATTGAGTTTGGGGATGGTTCGTTATATACCACTATAATGGCAACAGTTAAATGAAGATAAAACTCCCTTAGGTGATGAATGTACACCACCACTTCCCAAAAGATGGTTCAAGCCTACCTCCTATTTCCACCTGAGGGAATGCATGCCAATTGCAGAATGAGCAGCAAAGGATTCCTACAGAATTAACTCGTAATTTTATTCAACCCAAATTTATTGAGCCCCCATTAGAAACAAGAGAATTACAAAGGAATATAATCACTCCCCACCTAGGAGTTTACAGTCAAGGGGGCAAGCCAAGACCACAAGGCAGACATGAACAGTGCTGGAGCAGAAGCTGGAGCAGGAGAGCAGATCACCTCCAGCCAAACATCTGCTGTGGCTCAGAGGTATGTGTACATGTGGCACAGTGTTCCAGGTGCAGGGAATATTGGAAACTAAAGTGACTGTAGGATGTCTCCAGATTCAGCTTAGCTCTTGTATAGTTCTCAGATCCAAAGCCAAGCCTGCCTTTCCAGACCATGTGAAATGGCCCCAGAAGCCATGTTGCTTGCTAAAGTCATCCTTCAGTTAATTTTGAACTTTATACCTTTTAAAAACTAAAGTTCATCCTTCAATTTTAAACATCACACCTTTTTAAAAACTGAGGTATACTTCCTAATGATCATAAATACCAAATTAAAAAGGAATCAATCTACTTAGCTAATTAGACTTATGCATAAAATTCTCTTAAAAGAATCGATGTGGCTCGCTGATTGCTAATAAGAAAACAAACCCCACAAATACATTAAAGTTTACAGTTGATCGTTTTTATTTAAATACAACATTTTTTTTTCTTTTTGAGAAACAGTTTTCCTCTGTTGCCTAAGGCTAGAGTGCCATGGCCTCAGCCTAGCTCACAGCAACCTCAAATTCCTGGGCTCAAGCAATCCTCCTGAGCAGTTGGGACTATAGGTGTGCACCACCACACCCAGCTAATTTTTCTGTTTTGTAGAGACAGGTCTCACTCTTGCTCAGGCTGATCTCAAACTCCTGACCTGAAGCAATCCTCCCACCTTGGCCTCCCAGTGCGCTAGGTTTACAGGCATGAGCCATCATGCCCAGCTGATAAAATGATTTTTTAAAGAGAATGAACAACAAAAACGTTTTACACAGCAAATATTTTACATAAAGGTAAACATGCATGTCTACTTTGTAATTAAGCAAAACAAACTTTTAGGCACAAGATTTTAAAAATCATTGAAGAATGAAACAATGAACCCAAGACAGAAATAACAGAAGCCACAAAAACATGTATTTCTTAACGCTTCAATTGGTCTTGTCTTCCAACCTGCTGGTTAAGGCCTGAGTTTCAGAAATCTTACCTTCCTTACCAAATGGAAAGATCCCATTTGGCTATACCTAATATATATCCACATAACAGACTAATCTTCTTCCAAAATAATGTAATAAATACATCATTCATGCGCACACACACACACACACACACAACATATCCTACTGAATTAGCCTCTCTCAAATAGGGAAGGATTTTGGAATTTTCAAGTTTTCCCACCACTGAAACACATATTAACACCTCACATGGAAAAAATGATTCTGCAACAGAAATCAAAATAGTTAATGAGTGGCATTATTATAAATCTCTAGTTTATTTGTATTGTTTCCCCAAATCCCATGTTTACTAAGGCTTACTGTGGCTCTTCAGACACTTGAGACTTAAGTCATTCCATCTTGCCTATATGACCCACAGTATAGTAGACATCGTACAGAGCAAAGAAAAGGCAATTTTAACAATTCAGTTAAAGACTTCTAAATCATGAAACTCAACATGGATATTTCCAGCTGCTCCAAATGATTGGAATGTTTTCTGTATGTCTATCCCCTGTACCGCTCTGGTTAGTTTTCTCTTCCTCTTCCCCCACCCAGCTATAAGCATCTGAATATCTATTCCTGTGGACACATCAGGCATAGATAGGAGAGTGACAGTCTCTGCTTTTAAGGAGCTCATACCAACCAGAGTGCAAGCAAGAGAAAGGTCAGTATGTACACGCAGGACATTCCATGTGGGTTGAAAGAGAAGACAAAACATGGCACCTATGGGGGCTCAGAAGGGGGGTTTTTAGGTGGAGAGGCTGAGAGGCAGGAACAACAAGTCCAGTTTGGCTGGCACAAGGTTATATTTAGGAGAAGCCATCTGTGAGGCAAAATTCTTGACTTCCAAGAAGAAAAGATTCCTTACTCTGGTGGGTAAAGCTAGGGGGTATGGGAACGGAACCACCAAAGACTTTGTGCAGAAAACAAAATGGAGCTGTGCTATGGAATAACTGTGCAGTGTTGGGTAGGACAGATGACAGGAAAGGGTCTCAAGCTCAAAAAGCTTGACTCACCATGCCCAGTGACACATCCAAGTACTTCCTATAGAAACAAAATTCTTGGCCCAACATGCCAAAAACCACAGTTCGGTCTATATAAATAAATCAAGGCTTTTGAAGAAAAAAGGGAGGGAAAAAAAGAGAAAGACTTAAATAGACATTTTTAGTTCAAGTTCCTGGAACCTGCCTCAGTTTGAGCAGGTTAAGAGCAGTGAAGCAATTCCCACATCCAGTAACAATTCAAGTCTCCCAATCATGACCTTCACCTTCCCTGAGCTGTCATTATCAAAGAATCATAAAGCAATTATCAACCCACTCTAAGTAAGTTCCTACCTGCCACCAAATCCACTGAACCCACTCAACAGACCGAGAATCCACCGCAGGGCACAGTGCATACCTGTGACCCCAACTTGGGTGGAGTGGTGTGAGCGTGCTGCTAGGCAATGGCTGCCTGTCCCCATCTCCAGCTCAGTGGGGTCACTATGTGGGTGACAATAGTCAACTCTATAAACAAACAAAATCCCCTACCACAGGCTACTTCCTTTCTAGGTCTAGATTGCTTTCCTCTACTAGCTGGGGAGGGAGAGGCATCTGAGTAGGGGGTTTTCAAAGGGGAAAAATTATTATTACTGTCTTGGTGCCTGCTAAACCAGAAAGTAAATGGAAACTTCCTAGGACATATTCATTCAAACTATAGAAATGGGCTACTCCTTACTAATGACAGGATGATTTATCACACATTCACTCCATATGGAACATTTACTAGTGACCAGTTTCCTGCAACAACAGATTCATTTAGAAACTGTACATTGTAGAAGGCAATCTTGTGACTTTCTTCTAGTTGTATATAAAAAATACAAATTAGTCTGGGAATCAGGCACAGACAGTGGTACAAAAGCATGCACAGACATACCCTATCAAAGAATGTGTCATTTCATACTGCAGAACTCCTATCTAAATTCCTGTGCTTGGAAACTTACTGCTAGTTCATTTGTTCACAGAGGTTCTTCACTACACCTCTCTTGTACTCCTACCTCCCCCTGCTCAAATCCAATGGCTATAGAACACTTTGTATAGATCCACGTGGAACCAAAAGCCCCAGCTTAATTCAGTCACACACATCAGCACAATGGCTGCTGATTTAATCTGCTCACTCAGCTTTATGTATTCAGGGACTGTGTGGATCTGAATTCAAGCTAGAAGTACCCAAGGCTTTTGTCTTTTGGAATCTAATCAAAGCTTCAATGTAAACCTAAAAGTCCCATGCATAAGAATCTGATTCCAATAAATGAGATTCCAGGGAAGGAGTAGAGAGAAAAGCCTGGAAGGGGGCAGGCAGTGCATAGGAGACTGGCCATAGTAGCTAGCTGGATGCTTCCCTTTCCTAGTCTGTAAATGGAGGGTTCAGCCAGCAGATCTCCTGGGTCCCAGCCAGCTGACATTCAAGCACTCTGTCTTGAAGTCCATTTCTACCTAGGCTTATCAGGCTGGGTCAGACAAAACTTCCTTACCACTTTGTGTCAACAATTTAAAGTGGTTTTAACATATTTCTGTTTGAGGTTTCCTCCTCTGTCCTTATCCCCTTAAAGACTGTTTCATTTCACTAGTGCAGACTACTTGG
>CAUYQV010077403.1:0-14456 GCA_963574575.1 Galagoides demidoff
GGTTGAAGTGTGCTCCTCAATCTTCTCTCTTGGCTCTGCTCCAAACCATCAGCTAAGTAGCTAAACTTCTGTCCTTTCAGCCTCCTTCTGGACAGGAGCTTCTGTAAAAAGCTGGCTGCAGTCTGCCATCTTGGCTCCGCCCCTGCATTTTAAATCTTGATACTGCTAACCTGTGTCTCCAGAAATGAACCTTTTCACACTCTATCACCTGTGAGGGTACTGATTTCTCAATCTCTGTCAACTCCTCTCCCTATAACTCAAGACTATCCAGTCTCCCTTCACTCTTCCCTTAACGAAAATGATCTTAGTTATAGATGCTCTAGTCTCATTTCATCACTGATTTTCTGTTTTTCTATATTGGTTTCAAGTTAGAATATGAATTTTAAAAAGGTTAAGGTTGTAGTTCTGACTCTCTTAGTTACCATATACCAAAATGTAAACCAAGATGTGGCAAGATCCAAAGAAAGTAACTAAATTTATATTATCGTTTCTTATAATATAGCATTTTCTAATTATAGCTCCATTGTACAACATGTAGCTCTTCATATCTAAATTAAAATGAAAAATTCACTTGATTAATGCACTAGCTGCATCTAAAGTGCTCAACAGCTGCCTGGGGCTAGCAACTACTCTATCAGACAAGACAAATATAAACATCATTGCATAAAATTCTGTTGAACAGCACTGCTCTAAAATGGAAGCTTTTTAAGCAAAGGAACTGTTCTTTGGAATATTCTCATTTCCAACAGCACATTGTAAACACTCAAGAGTTAATAAAATCAAGCACTGATGCAAAAGAAAGCAGGAAAAAAGTTTAATTTTTAATGAGATATTCCAGGTGCTTTTGTAAAAACTTAACTGGGACATTCTATATAGAACATACAGTCAACACAACATAGAAGTACTCCACTTTGAATACTTTGTTTTAAAGTTTACAAAAACATTTTATAAAGGCTTTGTCTTGTTTTGAAGAAAAATCAGGCAGTGTGCTTATTAAAACACGACTTTGCAGCACTGAGTACATCATAAGTAGTTCAGTAATGTTCTTCATCCGTAACTTAAAGGCTAAACCTGAGGAATCAGAATTTTCATTATCACAGCTGCATCGCAAAACCATGTCCAGATAATAGATATACCAAATCTACAGATTAAGATAAGCTGGTAAGCCATTCAATGAGTCAGGAGAGATACTAAATGATATCCAGGTTAATTAACAAGGTTTTGAAATGCTTCATCTTATTTTTTTTTTTTAAATGAAATGCAGTAAAGTTGTGAATTGTTGAGTGAACACACCTTGTATCACTTATCAAGTGACAACAAACTGCTGAACTATGTGATTGTTTGGGAATAATTATTTAGGCCACATTCACTCACTGCATGTGGCACTGAGCAAACAAAGTGCAAATGCCTGAATGGAAATGTAGTTTAATTCGTTTACTTATGCTACTACTCTACACTGCCACACTAATGCTGTGGAAAGTCTGAGCAATAGGCTTGATGAGAAAATACAAAAAGGCCACAAGTCATGCACAAACTAAATGAATATTAAAGGGTATTTTAAATGGGGCTTTTATTTTTTAAATCATGTTTGAAATCACTGGTGATACCACTTGAAGCACATGCTTTAGTAACAAGTAAATGTCATCTACAAGTATACAAACACTTCATCATTCACTAAAAATAACACCTTACATTTACATAGTGCTTTACTGTTGCTGAAGCAATTTCCATACTCCATTTCATTTTATTCCTCACAACAGCCCTGTGAGGTAGGCTTAACAAGTAACAATTGTTTTATAAATAAGGCAATAGAGTCCCAAATATGATAAGTGATTTAATATAGAGGTCACACAGATCAAGTATATGGTGGAGCTAAGGTGGTTAATTTTAAATACTTTAAAAGAAATGACGCCAAAATCATTTTTATGTCTTATGCAGAGATTTTAAAGACTAATGGATTTTAATATACATTACTCTACAATTTTAGCTTATTATATATCTTATAGTATGAATTAAAGTTGATTTTAAAGTGACTCGCTTAAAAGGTAAATTAGATTTAGTGCTTTGGTATCTTAGATATATGGGAAATGTTAAAAACATTATTCATTCTTATAGCCCTTATGCTCTCCAGAAAGTTCCAATACTAACAAAAATGGCTTTCACCAATCACTTATAATTTGACTTATTTCAAATTAGTCCAAACTTAATGAGCTCCACGCCGAAACAAACCCATTCACCTACCTACCTTCTGCCATACATACTGTGAAATCCTCTACATTCCACTCCCAAGGACCAACTAACTTATACTGAATGAGTACCATTAGTACCATTAAAAAATGATACCAGTTTAAATTTAACATAGCTTAAATGATTATGAATTAGAAGTCAGTACCTTATATTGATCTAAAATAATAAATAACCTTTAATAACTGGGTAGTGTGAGGAGAAAAGTTCTATGGCAATTTCTAGTATTTATTTATAAGCCAATATTAACATTTATACAGTATGTCCAACAGTATATTTTCAAAGAAAACACATATCAAATGTAACCCATTTAAACGCCAATTAATTCAAAATGCTTACAGTACTTAGGTTAATCAAATATTCCTGGTAACAAAATTATTATATATCAGAATCACACTAACTGCAGAATGTGAATACTGTAAGATACACATAAAACCAAAACTTTACTGAAAATGAGGTACTCTTTCTGTGATGATTAAGAAAACATTCATGATCTCTTATAATACTCCAGTGCCAGCATTATGAAATATACATTTTGGTTAAAAATAACAAACAATTTTATGGTTACCTGGATACCGAATAAATTTGTGCCAACCATACACTTCCCTAAAAGAATATATATCCAGTGTAAAAATAAAATCAAAGAAGAAACCTTTTCAGACCCATTTTATGTGGCTATATAAAAGTGAACCATTTTATATGCAGCTAATTTGCATTCTTCTGATGAACTATACAAATTTATTTTGAACTTATTAGCAGAACATTATTTTTAAGATGCAAACTGTCAAAAACAGAAGAACTATATGCACAGTAAGTCAAACTTCACTAGCTTTGCAAACAAGAATACAAAGTAATCTATTTTGACTGCTGTACATTCAAGTAATTACTGTATAATTAGCCAATGAATAGACACTGATTTAGCAAGTATGTTTGTTAAAAAATAATTATGATTTGAAAATACTGTCAATTTTTAGCCTAGAATCATATATTTTATAGTAAGAAGTCTACACCAGACTTTTAAAATTAATACTCTTTGAAATAATCAGGGGTATCCATAAAGTTCATGTACAATTTGAACCCTGGACACCCTTTCCTTTTCCAATTTTTTTCCACTTGTTTCCAAAAGAAACATTAAAAATACATAAGTAAGTTTATGGAAAAAGTATATAGAGGAAAAACTTTAGATTAGTCATGAAACAGAATATCTCAGCCTAATTAAAAAATTTCATTACAAATATTCACTTTTATTGTTTATACCACCAAGAATCAGTCACCAAAGGAAAAAAAATCAAATTATTTATGATATTGTTCATGGTTGAATTTCTAAATGAATAAATAAAAGCAAGCCAGTAGCTTTTTATAACATGGGGAAAGTTACTATTTGCAGAACAGAGTAAGTAGGCCAACTCCAGTTACACAGCAGCATTTTCCAGTTTGGTAGAGATGGATCAATTAAACCCTTGTACAAACAGCCATGTTCCGTATAGCTTACCTATACCTGGAACATTAAAAGAACTGTGGTATATTAAATTTTTATGTGCATTAGTTATTGAATGTTCGGTATCTACATATTTACCGTAAGTTAAAGACGTAATATGACATAGTCAGCCAAAAGAGTCAAAGTAAATTGCAAAACTCTTTTTCTAAAGTGCTTAAGGCAGTTCCTTCATTTCTTTATCCAGTTTAATAAAACTAGATTGTAATTCAACTGCTAAAAGAGAAATGATGCTAAACACATGTTCTTATAAAGCAAGTTTTTTACACCTATGACACATCCATGATCGTCAACCTCTCATGCGTTCCTTTATAGAAAGCAATCATGTGTGACCAGTCAAAACAAAAATAAGCAAGAAAGAATGTTTGAAAGTGTTTATCAACTTTCCACAACGTATTAAATAGACTAAAAGAGCGTAATATTTTTAAATTCAAATGTCAATGAGAATGTTATATATTATGGTCAAGTTAATAGTTACCTTATTTTGTGACTATTTAAATAGGCACTATATTTGATTATTTTTCAGTTTGGAAATGAGGGTGACAAACTTTCTCTAGTTTAACTTAACAAACTAAAAAACCACACATTTTGTTTTCTAATTGTAAAGACCTTGAAAGAAGAAGCGTAGTAAGAGGAAATCCTCCAATTCTTATTTTGAAGTGACAGTAGTATAATTAAATATCAAGTATTAACATATGATGAGAACTTGGGACTCTGGATTTACTACATTTATATTTATTACTACAAAATCTTTCAGAAATGAAATCTCCCCAGTGAAATTAATACATTTTTCCAAATGAATATTAGAAACTTTTTTATGAAGAGTTTCAAATGATGACATTAGCACAAGAATCATATGCACTCCTCCAGCCCCTGATTAATATATTCATTTGCCCATGCCCCTGAAACAGAAGGCCCTCACCACTATAACATTATAGTTTCTGGCTTACATGTCAGTTGACAGTGTATTGGGCATGGAGCAAGAGTATGTTTAGCGGAAAAAGGCACTGAATTAAGGAGAAGACACACTGATATAAGACATAATAGTAAAAATTTTTCTATAAGAACATCTGGCCTTTTCTGTGTCATTTTGGCTAAAATATACTAAAATTCATATAAAGCAACTCGACTACTAAATTACTGCTTTCAAGTTTAAGCCTATGAAGAGGGAATTAAAACTTCCTCTTTCCTTAGTACCTGGAACAGCCCCTATATGGGGAACAGAACATCCAAAGATTTCTTTCAAAATCTCTGTGAGGAACAAAAACCAAAATTCTGTTTGGAGAATCAAAACAATACCTATTGGCATACTTCATTTTATAAGCTGCCTTATAGTTTTTAAAATTACCACTATGTCATCAGTACAGAGATGAATATCCTCCGGAAAAATGATACTCCAGTCCAAATAAAACCTCACTTAGATTTGTTTCATGAATGAAAAAAAATCCTAGCTGTAAAATGTAAATTTTAAGAGAACAAATTATTACACAGGCCTTTATGCAACTCAAATGTAAGCAGAAATGGTCACTTCTTGGGAGAAGACTGTCACAGCATAAGATATTTAAAATGAGAATTAAAGAATATCAACAAAAGAAATTAAAAGTTTTAAAAATTAAGAAAAAAATACAAAGTCAGACCTCTTAAAAATGTCCAAGGAATTCTTAAGATACTGTAATTACAACTATCAGTTTGGCTCAATGGACCAGAATTACAAATTCTGGTTTGTTTGTTTTTTTTTTGTAGAGACACAGTCTCACTTTTTTGCCCTCGGGAGAGTGCAGTGGAGTCGCAGCTCACAGCAACCTCCAACTCCTGGTTTAGGCAATTCTTCTGCCTCAGCCTCCCAAGTATCTGGGACTACAGGCGCCTGCCACAACGCCCGGCTATTTTTTGTTGCAGTTTGGCTGGGGCTGGATTTGAACCCGCTACCCTCGGTATATGGGGCCGGCCACCTACTCGCTGAGCCACAGGCACCTCCAGAATTACAAATTCCAATCAAATTTTTAAGAATAATTATGTTCTGCTCAACAGCAAATGGTTTTTACTTACTAATATATTTTCCCCAAGTTTGGGGAAACTGTAGATTTTGGAAAATTACACTCCTTTAACGAAAGTAATCAGAAAACTCTATATTCTGAATGGTTGTTTGAAAAATTCACATGCCAATTAAGTCAGGGACATGTACATTTTTTTCTAAAAACAACTGTTTAAATCATTCCATGTTTTATTAAAAAGAAAATATATATTACTTCAGTAAAGAATACTTTTACATACCTCCCTTTATAATTTATCCTTCTTAGATAAAAGTTGAGTAGCATAGGTTTTCCTACCTTCTATATAACCTTCACATGCTTTCATTCCTACTAGAGACCTTAAAAATCTGCATAATTATTATCCATTAGCGCCAAATTTGAGTGAGCACTTCGCCAAAGATAACTATTGTAAGTGGGACTAATCCAGAGAACAAAATAATATAAGACTTTAAAAAATACTACCCATTGGGCGGCGCCTATAGCTCAGTGAGTAGGGCGCCGGCCCCATATACCGAGGGTGGCAGGTTCTAGCCCGGCCTGGGCCAAACTGAAACAACAACAAAAAAAATTGGCCAGCGCTGTGGCGGGTGCCTGTAAAACAAAAAAAGAAAAAAATATACTACCCATCATCCAAAGTGATAGAATGAAAAGAAGTCTAATTAAACAGGGCAACATATAAGGAATGACTCTTTGCTACTATATAGTATAGCAGGTAAAAAACTAAAATTTGAGTGATTTTTAAGCTGTTACATATCTACAAATTATTCCTCTCCATTCTGTTTTGAATTAAAATCACAAGATAGGACGTATTATGGGGTAACTGAAAAAAAAAAAAGACAACACAAGAGAACTATCACAATATTTTGGAAAAAAGAAAATGATATGTGATCTAGTCAATAAACAAAAGAATAATTTTGTGAAATGCATTTATAAAAGGGAAAAAATACATCATGGTAAGAAAACTCTTATATTACTCTCAACCAATGATTTTAGTTTTTAGAAAACCTTATATTGGGGTGGCGCCTGTGGTTCAAAGGAGTAGGGCGCCAGCCCCGTACGCCAGAGGTGGTGGGTTCAAACCTAGCCCTGGCCAAAAATTGCAAAAAAAGAAAACCTTATATTGTATGTTATTTTTAAAGCTTCAGTGTAAGAACTAAATAATAAGTAGTGATGAAATAGAAAAGTGAAAACATAGAGGAAAGAAGGCAAGATTTAAAAGCTTTTCACCCCAGGCCTGAGGGTTACCATATATAATTAAACACACTGGAAAGCCAAAGTAATCCAAGAAACACAAAAATGGGCTTCTGTGTAAATATTTAAGCACTGCCTTATTCCTCATTTACTCTTCAAGACATAAGTTTCTTGATCAATATCTGCTTGCTTCTATGATATTGCACGGTAAGTTCCTGCAAATGCTTCATACTAGATGCTAACAGATTCCAGGCTTCAAAGCAGAACATAGCAAATCTTATTTTCACCACTCACACATTTCTGTCATTAGTAACTGCACAGAAAAGGCCACCCCAAGCAAGAGGGAGGGTAAAAATTCAGACATTACTGAGTAACATTGTTCAGGCTGCTTGCTGAACCAGTCATTCCATTTTCACTTTTCTGAAGTGTTCTCACAGCACCTGGAACCTGCATCCCAGTATTCAAAGAAAGTCCACCACACCAAACCTAAGAAAACATAAAAACAAGGACTCAGTGAGATTCAAATCAAATTAGAATTTCAGTGATTCTTAAATTTCCATTTGAAAGACAAAATGGTAAATATATGAACATCAACAAGTCACAAACTAATAACTTTCATATGTGAGCTGAGATGTGGAAAGGCTAACTCAGAACTTCCCTAGAACCACAGAGGCCAGAGGAAGTCTCTGTGGTAGCAGAACCCAATGAAACTACATACCCAAGATTAGAACTCAGGGCTATAGAAATCTAGAGACTAAATTAGATGAATATAGGTAAAAGATACTGGCTTTCATTACTGATGTAAACCTTCATAACCAAAAGCGTACAAAAAACCAACTTCCTTATCTCAATTGTGCTTTGGGTTTTGATAATGAGAGGTGGCCTGAGAGGAATGTTAACACCCTTCTGTTAAGAGTAAAATCCACTGTTTTTTTCTCTATATTGTTAACAATAAAAATGTCTTTAAAATTCTTTAAGGACTTCTGAGGAAAATACAAAAAACAACAAGCAGACATGCTTGCCATGTTCTATTAATTATCACAAATATAAATACACTTACAGAAGATAAAACTGCTTTGTTTATGAACAAAGCAACTAGGATTTAATATATTGAAAAATAACAGATTTGGAACAGAGTTAAGAGAATTAAAATATGAATCATTTAAACTATTATCAACTACCATGCACACAGCAGACACAAACTTAAAGGAAGGGAAATTGTAGAAGTTGTTTAAGTATTCCCACTTTCAATTTTATTTTTAAGTGTTCACTATCTACTAAATTATTGCACCAAAGAATCTACTGACCTGTGAAATTTAAAGTTATCCAATTAACATTCTTAATTTTCAAAAATAGCAGGCTCAGTAATGACAACTCCCAACACACAAAAATAACCTTCTGACTATAAACTTACTATATTAATTTTTTTCAAATTATTTAAGTGATTTAGAAAAATATTTACTCAAAATGTCTAGCACAAAAATGCAAAGGCAAATCAGAGAAGATTAGTCTTTTTGTACTGGATCAATTGGTCATCCCTATGCAAAAAAAATGAACCTCAAGACATACCTTGTACTATACATAAAAATTAACTCAAAATGGATCATAGACCTAAATGTAAAACCTAAAACTGTAAATCTTCGAGAAGAAAACAGAAGAAAATCTTTGTGACCTCGAGTTCAGTGTAGTGTCACTCATAAAAGGAAAAATAATTGCTAAATTGAACTTCATGTCGAAATGAACATTTCTTTTTTTTTTTTTTTCGAAATGAACATTTCTATTTGAAACATTCGAAAATGAAAAAGCGAGCCACAAACCAGGAGAAAATATTTGCAAGGCATATATCTAATAAAGGATTCATATCCATTTTGGCTTTATACCAAAAGGCCATTTCAATACCTAAGCTCCGAGACAAGGTAATTTGAAGGAAAGGAGGAAGTGAGAAGGAAAAAAAAGGACAAAGAAGTGAACACACATGAGGAAGAACCAATAGAAAAATTCAGGCAACATGAAAAACCAAAAAAACAGAGCAATTCCTTGAAGGGATCATGAGGCAGCTGCTAGAGAAGACTCCACCTATAAAGCATTAATGGATTTGACAGAAAGGGGATTTGAAATATGGATGATAAAGACAATAAAGGGAATGGACAAGAAAATAGAAAGACGAAACCAAAAGACAGACGACAGATACGTACATTATAGGAAGGATATGGCAGAGCTCAAGGAAATTAAGATGACAATGAGGGAATGTAAAGATGCAGTAAAGTAAGTATGACAAATAAACTAAATCATGGAGAAGAATGAGCCTCAGAGATAGAGGATATGTTCAAGTTAACTCAGGTAAAGAGGCAGAAAAGAAGAGAGAGAAAGAACAGTCACTTAGAGAACTACAAGACTCTATGAAGCCTTCAAACACAAAAATAATAGGGATCTCTGAAGGGGAAGAAGGTTGTCCCATAAGAATGGAAGTCCTACTGGAGACTATCATAAATGAAAACTTCCCCAAGTTTTACTAAAGATCCCAACACACTCATTTTAGATGGATATCGAGCTCTGAGTCATCTCATCTCAAACAGAGATGAACACACATCATAATGAACCTGTCCAAAGTCAAGATGAAAGAGAAAATTCTGCAAGCAGCCAAGAAGAGGCAGAGCCTCTTAGGACAGAGCAGACTTTTTTTTTTTTTTTTTTGAGACAGAGCCTCAAGCTGTCTGTCCCTCTGGGTGGAGTGCCGTGGCTCAAAGGGGTAGGGCACTGGCCCCACATGCTGGAGGTGGCGGGTTCAACCCCCCCCCCAAAAAAAAATAGCTGGGCGTTGTGGTGGGCACCTGTAGTCCCAGCTACTTGGGAGGCTGAGAAGAGAGAATTGCTTAAGCCCAAGAGTTTGAGGTTGCTGTGAGCTGTAATGCCACAGCACTCTACCGAGGGCAACATAGTAAGAGTCTGTCTCAAAATAAAAAAGCACAAGCCATTCAGATGCTGTCTCCAGGAGACACACCCAGCCTTAAAGGACAAATCAAGACTCAGGGTTAAGGGATGGAAATAGAAATCAAAGCAAACAGAAATCAGAAGGAAGGGTTGCAATCTTATTCTCAGATACAAATAGATTTAAAGCAACTGAAGTTAAGAAACACAAAGATGGACACTTCATACTGGTCAAGGAAACAATATAAGAAGATATTTTGATTTTAAATATTTATGCACCCAACTTAAATGCTCCTAGATTTATGAAACAGACCTTAAGTAGTCTAAGCTATATGATATCTCATAACACCAAAATAGTCAGGGACTTTAACACCCCTATGACAGAACTGGACAGATGCTCTATACAGAAAGTAAACAAAGATATAATAAAGGACTTAAATGTGATCTCAGAACAAATGGTATTAATAGGCATATACAGAACACATCATCCCAAAGCTAAAGAATATACATTTTTCTCATCAGCCCATGGAACAACTCCAAAATAGATCACATTCTAGAATACAAATTGAATCTCAGTAAAATTAAAAGAATAGAAATTGTACTTTGTATCTTCTTAGACCACAGGGCAATAAAGGTGGAAGTTAACTCCAACAAAAACATTCATCCCCAAACAAAGGCATGGAAATTAAACAACCTTATGCTGAATTGGGTTGGGTTCAGGAAGAGATAAAGGAGGAAATTGTTAAATTCCTCAAACATAAAAACAATGAAGACACAAGTTACCAAAACCTGTGGAATATAGCAAAAGCAATCTCAAGAGGGAAATTTATAGCATTAGATGCCTACATTCCAAAAACAGAACGAGAGAGCATCAACAAACTCATGAACCATCTTATGGAATTGGAAATAGAAGAATAATCTAATCCCAAACCCAGCAGAAAAAAAGAAATAACCAAAACTAAATCAGAGATTAATGAAATTGGAAACAAAAAATTCAGAAAATTAATGAAACAAAAACTTGTCTTTTTAAAAAAATAAATAAAATCAATAAACTTTTGGCCAGATTAACTAGAAACAGAAAAGTAAAATCTCTAATTACCTCTATCAGAAATGATAAAGGGAAAATAACAATAGATGCCACAGAGATACAAGAGATCATCTCTGAGTACAAGAAACTCTATGCCCAGAAATTTGACAATGCAGAGGAAATTAATCAATATCAGGAATCACACTTTCTCCCTAGAGTTACATTGAACAGACCAATTTCAAGCACTGAGACTGAAGAAAGAATAAAAAAATCTCCCAATAAAAAAATGCCCTGGTCCAGATGGCTTCACACCAGAATTCTATTAAACCTTCAAAGAAAAGATTATACCCATACTGCAGAAATTATTCCAAAAAACTAAGAAGGAAGGAATCTTCCCCCAACACATTCTAGAAAACAAACACCACCCTGATACCAAAACCAGGAAGAGACCCAAGTAAAAAGGAAAACTTCAGACCAATTTCACTAATGAATATAGATGTAAAACTTCTCACTAAAATGTTGGCAAATAGATTACAGCTATATATTAAAAAAAAATCATACATCACGATCAAGTAGGTTTCATCCCATGGATACAAGGCTGATTTAACATACACAAGTCCATAAACATAATTCCCTATATGAACATAGGCAAAAACAAAGACCATATGATCCTCTCAATAGATGCACAAAAAGCATTCAATAAAATTCAGCATCCCTTTCAAATTAGAACACTTAAGAATATAGGCAGAAGTGGTATATTTTTTTCAACTGATCGAAAACATCTACTACAAACCCACAGCTATTGTTATAATGAAGGGAGTAAAACCGACAGCTTTTCCACTTAGAACTGGAACCAGATAAGGTTGTCCTCTATTGCCACTATTATTCAACATAGTGCTGGAAGTTGTAGTCAATACTATCAGACAAGAGAAGAAAATAAAGGGCATCCAAATGGGGGGCAGAAGAGGTAAACTCTCGCTCTTAGCTGACAATGTGATCTTATACTTAGAGAACCCCAAAGACTCAACTACAGGACTCCTGGAATTGATCAAAAAATACAGCAATGTCTCAGGATATAAAATCAATGCCCACAAATCAGTAGCCTTTGTATATGTCAACAACAGCCAAGTTGAGAAGCTAATAAAGGACACAATTCCATTCACAGTAGCTTCAAAAACAAAAACAAAACAGTATACCTAGAAATTTACCTAACAAAAGAGGTGAAGAACCTCTATTACAATTATGAAGCCCTAAAAAAAGAAAGAGCAGAAGATATTAACAAATGGAAGGACTTATCATGCTCATGGCTGGGAAGAATCAACATTGTTAAAATGTCTATGCTTTCCCAAGAAACCTACAGATTCAATGCAATCCCATTAAAACACCAACATCATTCTTTAGAGATTTGGAAAAAATAAATCTTCGTCTGGTACAGAACCAGAAAAAACTACATATAGTCAAGGCAATTCTTAGTAATAAAAACAAAGCTGGGGCCATCACCCTACCAGACTTTAGGCTAAACTACAAGGCCATAGTGATCAAAAAAGCATGCTACCAGCACAAAAATAAAGACAAAGGAACCAAATAGAAAACTATGAGATGAAACTAACATCTTACAGCCATCTGATCTTTGATAAACCAAACAAGAACATACACTGGGGAAAAGAATTCCTATTCAATAAATGGTGCTGGGAGAACTAGATAACCACATATAAAAGACTAAAATTGGACCCGTACTTTTCACCACTTACAAAAACTGATTCAACATGGACAAAATATTTAAATCTAAGGCATGAAACAATAAAAATCCTCAAAGAAAGTTTGGGGAAAACACTTGAAGATATGGACATGGGGAAAGGTTTTATGAAGACGACTTCCATGGCAATTGCAACATCAACAAAAATAAACAAATGAGACTTAATTAAACGGAAAAGCTTCTGTACAGCTAAGGAGATAACCAAAGCAAACACACAACCTTCAGAATGGGAAAAGATATTTGCATATTATGAATCAGACAAAAGCTTGATAACTAGGATCTACAGAGAATTCAAATTAATCAACAAAGAGCCAACAATCCCTTATATCACCGGGCAAGAGACATAAATAGAACCTTCTCTAAAGAAGACAGACCAATGGCTAGCAAACACAAAAAAATGCTCATCATCCCTAACAGAGATATGCAAATCAAAATCACCCTGAGTTACCCCTAACCCCAGTGAGAATGGCCCCACATCACAAAGTCTCAAAGCTGCAGATGTTGGTGTGGATGTGGAGAGAAGGGAACACTTTCACACTGCTGGTAGGACTGCCAAAATGTGGAAACAACCTAAATGCCCACCAACCCAGGAATGGATTAACAAGCTGTGGTATATGTATACCATGGAATACTATTCAGCTATTAAAAAGATGGAAACTTTACATCTTTTATATTAACCTGGATGGAGTCTGAACACATTAAACTTAGTAAAGCATCACAAGAATGAAGAAGCAAGAATCCAATGTACTCAATTCTAATATGAAGGCAGTAGATGATCACATATAAAGTGGGGTGCCTGTGGCTCAAGGGAGTAGGGCGCCAGCCCCATATGCTGGAAGTGGTGGGTTCAAACCCAGCCCCCAGTCAAAAACTGCAAAAAAGTAAAATAAAAATAAAAAAGAAATAAAGTGGGGAGGAGGGGACTGAGGGAGGTGGAGGAGAGAGACGGATGAGGGGTCATGGCATATGACTTGGGAGGAGGACACAATTCCAAGAGGGACTTTACCTAACAAATGCAATCATTGTAACCTAATTCCTTATACTCTCAAAGAATCCCAAATACATCTTTGGAATTAAAAAAAAGATACCCAAAGTATATAAAAAACTTAAAATTCAATAATAAGAAAACAAATAACTCTTAAAAAATGAGCAAAGGCTTTTAATAGATACTTCACTGAAGAAATTATGTGAATGGCAAAAAATTACATGAAAGGATGTTCAACATTATTTGTCTCCAGGAAAGTGCAAATAAAAACACAATGAAGAGTAAGGGATTAAAATCTACCTGTTGGGACAATTATAGGTATACTACAAGCTCTGACTTCAGCATTACACAATTTATCTGTGTAACAGAAAACATTTGAATCTACTGAAATTTAAAAAACCCACAATGAACACTTACACACCTTTTAAAATGGCTTAAAAACAACAAAAAATCTGCTGATACCAAATAATGGCAAGGATGTCATGAACTCTTATATATTGCTAATAGGAATGTAGAAATGGTACAGTCATTTTGGAAAACAGTTTGGTAGTTTGTTAAAAGTTTAACATATACTTTCCATGGGATCCAGCAACCTTATTACCGTTCTTAGGTACTTTTTTTTTTTTTTTTTTTTTGAGACAGAGCCTCAAGCTATCCCCCTGGGTAGAGTGCCATGGCATCACAGCTCATAGCAGCCTCCAACTCCTGGGCTCAAGCGAGTCTCCTGCCTCTGCCTTCCAAGTAGCTGGGACCACAGGCGCCCGCCAACGCCCAGCCATTTTTTGGTTGCAGCCATC
>CAUYQV010077404.1:0-13556 GCA_963574575.1 Galagoides demidoff
ACCACAGGCGCCCGCCACAACGCCCGGCCATTTTTTGGTTGCAGCCATCATTGTTGTTTGGCGGGCCCGGGCTGGGGATTCAAACCCGCCACCTTAGGTGTACGTGGCTGGCGCCTTAGCCGATTGAGCCACAGGCGCTGAGCGGAACAAGATTTCTTATTGTTAAAGAAGGAAGATACAGATATGGGAGGGGGAAGAAGCCTGTGTTGTTGGATGGAAATTGGATTGAGTATAAGTTTATGTATTTTAATATAGTGAGATATAGAAATAGATGTGTGTGTTTCTTAGGGACCTAAAAGCACTTATACTCCAGTAGCAGTAAAGATACCTAGCACCCCCATCATAGTTTCTGAACTAGTATTCTCTACTAAAGGATCCAAGGTTTTCTGAAGAAATGATTGATTCCAGGGCATGGCCAGACTCCCAGACTCCAAGACTTTAAGACTTCAGACTCTACTATGAGTCTGGACTTTATTTCATGAGAAAAGAAGCAAGTGATCAAAGAATGATGGAGTCATGTCTAAAAGAATGCCAGAATCAGGGCAGGGCCTGTGGCTCAAAGGAGTAGGGTGCCAGCCCCATATACCAGAGGTGGAGGGTTCAAACCCAGCCCTGGCCAAAAACTGCAAAAAAAAAGAATGCCAGAACCAGCCTGAAGATGTTCACATGGTCAAATCTGGGATAATTTGAGCGTCAAGATTAAGAATGACAATGATAGATAATAGACAATTAAATAAAAATCCACAAGTTAATACTAACAATTAATATGTGATATAGGAAAGTGATTCCTTCCACAGAATGCTGAGCATTAACAATAAAAGCAGAGAAGATGGTGTTAGATTATCAACATTTCATAAGCTTCATAGTAATCACTGATTCAGGCAAGAATCGTAAATGACCTATAGAACTAATGGAAGGTTTTATGAGGGACAGTTTATTTACCTAGTTTCAAAATATCTCACCACAAATTATTTATTAATTGCAAAGGGAAAAGTGGTAACTATGGAGCAATCTGGCAGACACGACATTAACCAAGTAACCAAAGTTAACACTAATAATGGATCAAACTGACATCTAGTGTCTCCTGAAAGGATTACTGAGAAGGAAACAGTATCACTTGCGTAGAATTCCTGTCAAAAATGAATCTCTCAGGAGGAAATGACAGGCAAACCCACACTGAGGGCTACTCTGAAAAATAAATGGTCTGTACACTTCAGGAAAAAAAAGGTCAACGACAGGAAAGGCAGAGAAAGCTCAGGAATGATTCTACAGTATGCAAACTCAAACGCCACGTAAGTAAATGTAAGGCTTAATTCTGTACTAGATTCTGAAGTAGAAAAGCGAAATTGCATTTTCAGCAATTTTGTGTTCTTTTTAAAGAGCGTAATTGGTGACAATTGAATAAGCTCTGCCCACGCAATGATAGTTTTGTGTCAATGTCAAAATTCCCAGATTTCATACCTGTGCTGTGGTTGTGTAAATGAACATCTC
Source organism: Galagoides demidoff (assembly GCA_963574575.1). Classification (NCBI taxonomy): domain Eukaryota; kingdom Metazoa; phylum Chordata; class Mammalia; order Primates; family Galagidae; genus Galagoides; species Galagoides demidoff. The sequence continues at coordinate 1,492 of CAUYQV010077404.1, forward strand.
GGTTCTTAGGAAATACACACCGAAGTGTTTAGGGGTAAGGGGGCATGATGTGTGCAACACACTCAAATAGTTCAGAGAGTGATAAAAAAAAATAGGGCAAAATACTAACAATTGTCAAATCTTGGTGAAGGCTACATGGAGGTTTTTTTGATCTGTTCTTACAAGTTTTCTGTAAGTTTGCAATTATTTCCAAATAAAAACTTGGGCAGAACAAGGAAGACAATATCCCATGGGCATCCTGCCGGCCAACCGTGGAAGCTGCCGGGTATTATCCTCTGGATAATTTGTGTGAGTTTGAGAATGCTGACAGGGTCACAGGAAAGTCCCAGGCATGCAAAGGCAACCTCAGACAAGATCCTGCCTTAAGAACGGAACCATCCTGACCTCATGCCCTCAGGCCTCTGTCCCTGAGGTCACCAGGGGGTCTACTGGTATGTGACACCTCGCAGAAGGGAAGAGGACATATCAGATGTCCATCTCCTAGCCATGACCCCAAATTACTCATGACCTTGCTTTGTTGCAAAAAGACAGAGGGAAAAATAATTTTTCAGAAATAACAATCCCAAGAGTCTTCCACACACGTGGCCAGGCTTGTTTTCCAGCTAGGAATCTCAGGGTTCTCACACGAAATCCACATAGAGCCCGCATCGCAGGTTATAGACTCAAAACTAGGCTTAGTATCCAGGCTCTGCAACTTCACAGCTACTCAATGTTCTGAGCCTGATTCCTCATCCGCCAAATGGACATAATTATTCCTACTTTATCCAACTGTGAAAAGAATTAAATTAAATAATATAGATACCTATATATAGACATGAGCATCACACTCAAATTATGCTAAATATACAATATCTTTCCCTTTTCCCTTCCCACAAATGACAAGAAGGGGTCTGGTGGTATAAATATCTTTAGGATTATGGCCAATATTCAAACATGAGAAGTAAATGGGAAAAAATTCCAAATCAGCCAGTGGTAAATAAATTAACTGACTCCCATTGAGAGGTAAACTGGCCAGAGGTACAGGCTTGAATCAGAAGAACGAAGTGGATAATGGCCTAACTTGAAACCAGGAGGTCAGCTGTGAAAATAGTCCCAATTGTAGGGCCTGGACAAGGAGTTATCTCTGTGACTATTAAAAAAAATAGTCAGTTATCTCTGTGACTATTAAAAAGGTGCTCAGTAACTTTTTCAGGGCACAGACCATGCAAAGTGTTCACACCTTACAACTGAATCCCATCTAAGACCTCTGGCCAAAAACAACCCCAACTTGCTTGAGATGGCAAATGCCATCTGGGAACCTTAGAATATTTAGAAGTAAATACAGAGATGATGAACTAAACCAAATCATGCCATTGATAGCTTTTTTCACATAATAAGGACTGATTTATGGATAGAGATTTCAGAGAATTTTATAGATTTGGCCTTTGATTTTAACTTAACATGTATAACTCAGTAATTTTAGATTTAGATTTTAAGTGGAAAGAGAAGTATACAAGTTCGTAAACAATAGTGGAATGCATTGTATGACTAATTCAAGATGGACCACATTCATTCAATTAATTAGATTTCTTACAGTGGGAAGGTTTTGGTAGATAGGTTAGGCAGAAGTGCCTTAAGAAATGAAATATTTACACCAGGCACGGTAGCTCACACCTGTAATCCTTGCACTCTAGGAAACGGAGGTGGGAAGATCACTTGAGCTCAGGAGTTCAAGACCAACCTAAGCAAAGCAAAATCCCATCTCTACTAAGAATAGAAAAATTAGGTATTTTGTGGTGGGTGGCTGTAGTCCCAGATACTCAAGAAGCTGAGACAGGAAGATTACCTGAACCCAGGAGTTTGAAGTTGCTGTGAGCTAGGCTGAGGCCATGGCACTCTAACCTAGATGACAGAGAGAGACTCTGTCTCAGAAAAATTTTCATTTTAAAATGCAACCTAAAATGCTCAAAATAATTTTTACAAATTAAGATACAAATGTGACAAATTATTTAAGGAAACTAATCAATACTTCCTTTAGTTTATTATGTTTACTTATAAGAATTGTAATTTGAACTTGCAAACTTCAGGAACATGAGATTTATTTGTACTTTTTGACTTTTGTAAATTGAATGTCAATTTTTAAATCTTGAGGCTTAAATTGTACTCTGTGTCCACAGAAATATTACACAGTTGCTACACAATTCACCCCAATACTGCTAATATTTAGGCTGATGACTACTTAAATGTCTGTTGTATTTTGTTTCCTAGAGATGGTAAGTATAGAAAATAAAATGTATTCAATTCTTAATTAGATATTTGTAAATTATTTGAACTCTACGGAGATAAGGGTAAGGAAACAGAAGGGAAAAAAACAACCCATGGAAAGATAATGATGATGATGACAGCTAAAAATAATCTTGTGCTGAGCACACACCCAGATGGCTCTAACGTTTTACACGTGCTAGTTCTTTACATCTCCTCAGCAGCTGATGAAATTTTAGATCAAAGAAGAAAAGAGAGGGTGTTATGTGGGTTACCATCATCTAGGAAAAATTCATAGTTTTAGCACTTCAATGTTTTATACAGTAGGCCAATTTCAATTTAGACCCTGCCATATACCTATTCATAGCTATTCCTTTATTCACTTGCTCCTTTTTCTTTCTTTTTTTTTTTTTTTTTTCTGGAGACAGAGTCTCAGTCTGCTGCCCAGGCTAGAGTGCTGTGGTGTCAGCTTAGCCCACAGCAACCTCAAACTCCTGGGCTTACGTGATTCTCCTGGGACTACGGGCGCCCACCACAACACCTAGCTGATTGAAATTTTAGAACAGCAAAGAAGAAAAGAGAGGGTGTTATGTGGGTTACCACCATCGATTTTTAGTAAAGATGGGGTCTCGTTCTTGCTCAGGCTGGTCTCCAAATCCTGAGCTCAAACGATTCTAGTGCCTCGGCTCCCAGAGTAGCAGCGTTTCATGCGTGAGCCACCGTGCCCAGCTTTATTCATTTACTCTTGCAGCTAAAATTATTTCATTCTTAATATGGGTCGGGCTACACAGTGACAAAGAGCTCATTGGGGAATGAGCCTGAGCGTAGAGAGGCCAGTTAAGAGGCGGATGTGGTGATCCAACTGGAAATGATAAAGCTCAAAGTAGGGTGGTGGCCATGCAGATAATTGAGAGAAGATAGTCAAGAGTTCTTCAGAAGTGGGAGTAGCCTATTGGAAGTAGGAGATAAGGGGAAAGATGGTATCTTCTTCCAGGTCCTTGAGAAAGCTAAGCCGGAGGTCAGAGTTTAGGGCTGAGAATTCATTTGGTAGGTACAAGCCCCAGGCAGTGAGAAGCAGAGAACAAGAGGGAGGTGAGGGAGAGCAGCTGGGGCGTTGTACTGTCCCCCTCCTGGCTGCTGCTGTCCAACAGGCCACAACAGAAGACAGTGGCCCACTCCAGACTCTTCAGAAGGGCTACAAAGAACAAACAGATCCTGAAGTAATCCACAAAAGAGAGACAGGAGGGGGGCTTTATCTACCCAGTTACCGCCTACTTCCCCTCCCCAGAGACAGAACCTAAGGAAGGTTTAGTGTGGAGAGGGCATTGAGAGGTAAATCTCAAAGGTTTTGATTGTTGTGTGATGTCCAAATGGAAATCCTCAACAGAGAGTTGAATGTAATCTGGAGCTTAGACATGAGAAAGCCACGTTACAAAAGGTTGCCAGCAAAGGGTAGGTGCAGGCGGTGCCACCCAGAAGCCCCCTCTAGAACTGAAGCACCCACGGTGGTGCAGGATTGGATCCCTCTGCAGGAATAACCCTTTATCCAAGGGAAGCTGATTTGCCCAAGTTTACATGCTGGTCCTGGGCATCTAATGACTGGTTTAGGTGGGGCTACAAAGGTCATCTCTGCAGGCCATCCCAGCTCTAGAGCATCCTAGAATTGATGATGACACTGTTACATCTACAGCAAGTCCTCAATGTCCTTGGAAATTGCAGCTTCAAGCGAAATGACATATAACAAGACCAACTTATTCTCACCAACATTGTAGTGAAGTGATGTTAAACACAGTATTATCTGAGGACCTGCTATGCACCATTTTGCTTCAAGTTGCAATTTCCCAGAATTTATCAACACTAAACGAGGACTGGGTAGGTTGCCACTTCCCCTCTGGCAGTCCTGACCCCCTCACCCCAGCCCTGGTGCTGCTTCTGAGAGCACTGCCCGGCACACCCCCACATCCAAATCTCAGTGTCAGAGGCTCCCAGGGAAGGCAAGGGAGGAAGCATTCTAGACAGATAGGTATTTCAAGACGCTTATCTCTGACAATAAAGAAAGATTTCTGAAGAGGGGAATGGTTGGAGGGGGATTTTTTTTTTTTAAGTTGGAAAGGTTATGCTAGTTGAGAGGAAAGAATTGAGGATTCTGGATGGAAAAAGAGCCCTGGGAGAAAATGGGATCCAGATCACAGGTAGACGATTGATTGCCTGTTATAAAAGAAGGACATTCCCGCTGATGAGAACCTGGGAGAAGGAGAGAAGTGTGGACGCAGATAAATCTGGTTCTCGGTGGGGAAGGTTAGATCATCCACTGAGAGTAAGAACCGGAGGCTGGGAAGACGGAAGCCCGAAGACGTGGGGAATGTTAGAAATCGGCTCTGTGAACAATGGCTGGGAGAGTCGCCCAGCGGAAGGCGTCAGAACTGCTGAGCGGTGCTGGGGGCTGGGTTGAGAATGAGGTCAACAGGAATTTATAGTGGCAATCATCATCCCACTAAACATGGTCTAATTATTCACAGGCCTGTCTCAGCACCATGCCTGACAAGTGGACTATCCACTCAATGTTGAAGTGGACCCTGTTTACGTAAGGCCTCCAGTTAAAGGGCCTCATCCTCCCCACGATCACCGTTTCATCAACTAAAAACCACGTGACATCTGTCATAGGTCTCTGATATTTTTAGTCTAAAGAAACAGTAAGGTGGAAAAGGCCCCTGTTTTTGTGCAGGTTGTCGCATGGCGTTACTATGTATGTGTGCTTTGCAATACATATGTGTGTGAAGCAGTTCTCCAAAAATCACTGGGCTCGGGATCTCAGGTCACCTACCTCCCACGCACATACTGTGCCATGTGACGGGCTATGTGAAATGGCCAGGTGGTTCCAGATGATCAGCAGGCCTTCGGTATTGCCTGCCTCCTTTCCGCCCTTCCTCCCCTCCTCCCTTCCTCCCTCCATCCTCCTCACTCAGCAGGGCAGACGTCTTGGAATCTTCTCTGGCCTCCCTACTAAGCTGTCCCCCAGCTTCATTCTATTCAGGCCTCATTTGCACACACTCTTGACACCTGGTGTTTGGTGGCAGAAATGGCTGATAAAATTCCATGCTGATTAATTTCATGTTTAATCTAACTGATACTTCTGTAGCCTTTGCAAATAACCTTTTTGAACAAAAACTGCAATGGCTCATTCCAAACCCGATCAAAGAGGTATGCATGACTCACAGCCACTCAATAAACACTGATGCCTGATGGCGGTAATATGGCTATTTATATTCAGAGCCTGATTTAACCAGTGGCATTCCTGTAATAAGATAATAAGCATGAGCTGTTTACTAGAAAAAGAGGAGAGTCTGTGGTGCTGGTGTTCAATAAAATCTCTTAACAGGCAAATGAGTCTCTGAAATTGGTTGGCAAATACATCCAGAATGAGATGTGCTAATTAGCTGCTGTTACTGATTTTCTAAAATAAAGAGTTTAAACTTAGATTAGCCCTGAAATTTAGTACAATAAAAAATATTGGATAAATGATATTATGTTGAAAGTCTTATAGATGATGCTTAATATAAGGCTGGCAATACAATCAAGAAAAGAGAACTCTGCAACTAAATCATTAGATTTTTTTAAAGGGACTGAGAAGATATTTTAAATGTGTAAAATTATAAGCGTAGATATTTCAATCTCAGGTTCAAATTGTTTCCACTCACAAAGCATTTGTAGGTGAAGCTCTTGGTAAACCGGCAGAATTATCTATCACTATCAGCACTTTTATCTTTAAATAGAAAGGGCACAGGAATGTAAGGATTAACTTAATAGCATTTGGGTAGCCTTGAAAGATAGATTCACCTTTGTAAAAGCAAGATCACAAAGGTTCTAGGTAGGCATGTAGGGGACAGTCATTCTGGATTCAGAAATAAAAGATCAAGGCAGTGAGATGATCTTAGGAGACACCCAAACATTTTTAAAAATTACATATCACTTCTAAAAAGAAATGGCCTGGTGTGGTAATGAGAGGATTCCTATAAGAACTTAACAGAAGTGAGAAGAGTCCAGATTGTGTCTTCATCATAATTTTTTTTAAAGGCAGTTTGAATTCCAGAAGCTGCTGTTTGAGATGGGTTGGTCGAGAGGATGTTTGTTTTCCCAGAACAAATGGTTCTTTGAAAGCTAGCTAGGTGGGCAGGTATCAGGGCGGCAGCCTGAAATGTTCCCTAATGTTAACAATGAGTTAATTCATTTGTTTGGGTTCTCTTTATCTACCATTAAACAAAGTTTGTTTTCACTAATATGTTCGGTCTTGATCAGAGTCTTGTGTCACCAGGAGTAATTGACTATGTACGTCTTTGTTTACATTTTACGGGGGTGGGGGAGCCCGGTTCAGGTAGCAACCTTTCCACTGTTATTGGGACCTACAATTGTAGCCCATCACAGAGGCTAGCAAATAATTGCTGTTTGAGTCATGGGTCATGAACATGTAGTCATCCCTATATTTTGGGGAACCAGCTCTAGCTAGCTTAAGACAAAAAGGGAATTTACTTGAACAGACATTAGTGGTCTCATATCATACAAAGGAAGCGTTGAGCAGCCATAGCTTAGAAGCCCAAGAACTGTAGCAATTCCAGAGACACGGAAACAAGAGTTTCCAGGCTTATTCTAGTAGCATCTTTGCAGTTTAGGTATTAACATCTCCTTGTTCTTTTGTTTCTCTTTTCAAGGTTAAATAATCTTAGACAAGAAAATCTGGTTGGTCCAAATAAATGAACTGTACCATTCAGTTAGGACTTGCAGAAGAGGGGGTCAGAATCCCCTGGCACAGGTAGGGCTTCGGTGTTCAGCTGAGCAGCAAAAACAAGGCTTCTCTGCACTAATGCTCCTCCAAATGCCAGTCCACAAAATGATCTGATATCAGTCCAGAAGAAGATAAAGAGCTTGCATCAGAATCTAAATCAATGCGTTGCTTACTTAATTGAGAAAGTCTTGCTATTAAAAAAAGAAAAAGGCAGCTGAACTACAGAGCACGCTTAGTGCCATAGTTGACTTTGCATTCTGGCTCAGTACTTCTTACCTTCTCACCTACCTGTAGCAGTTTGTTGACAGGCTACTGCCTGTGATCCACTCCTGGGGTAGCAATCCCGTCTGCTCAGTGCTTATCTGATTTTATAGGACTGGTACCAGAGTAATCAAGAACATGGAGCTTTGACGTCAACTGGCTTTGAGTTCTTGTTACCTTTAAATGGTGAATGACCTTGAGCAAAGAAATACACCTTGCTTCATTTTCCTCATCTGAGTTAAATATAAAAACACTACCATATTAGATTCATTCAGTTACAACAGAAACTCAAACTATTAGGTTAAACCAGTTGAAATTCTGACATTCAACTTGTAAAGATGGCGTTTTTTGTATGGTTCAACGTAACAGCTTGAGCTCAAAGGAAATTTACTGGTTTATGAAACTGGGAAATATTATCAGTGGGATAAGTACCATATGTATCTAAAGCTGAGGCTTAAACAAATACAAAGAAGCCCTCTCTTTTGCAGCAGTCTGAAGACTAACTAGCTCTAGTCATGCTCCCAAGTCCTGGTCCAACCACTGTGGAAAAGGGTCCGAAGTCTCCTGATCGGGCAGGCTTGGGTAATGTGCTCTGGAGGAAGTGGGTGCTGTGGAAGATTGGCGGTCCTGTTGGATAAACCCTGTCTTCTTCACTTACATCCCTAGTGCCGAGCACATAGTAGATGTCAAAAAATATAAGGCAAGCAGATAACTGGGGAAGGGGTCTTGTGTGGTTTCCCCAGCCATAAAAAGCAGCCGATAAAAACAATAGAATTCCATGATAAACACCTACGTCATATGATTAAGATTAATCATCTGGGACAGGGACGGGCACATGGTGGCACAGTTACCTGCAGGATAGCTCAGGCTAGCGTGGGAGTCCATACTTTCTGGGTAGCGATTTGCACGTAGCAGCCACCCAGTTTTCTTGACTGACTGAATCAGTTAATAAGCGAACTAATGAATACACAGTCAACAATCTGGATCTCATTTCTTCCTTTGGAAAATGTTTGTCACCCGATTGCAATTTTGATTTTGCCTCAAGTTTTCCTATGAATAACCAGACAAAAACATCTAATCAACCAGGCAAGGGCAAACAGGCACTAAATCCAACTGGAGGCCTTTGGGTTGAAAGCCTACATTAGGAAAAGCCTTCTGGAGTCTGGAAAACAAATCTTCAGCAAAACTTAAAGGACTCAGGCTAATTTTTACTATGATTCTTGCTAGTGGAAGAAAGTGGGCAGATGACTTTGGAGAGTCCTTGTCCAGTGACTGGCAGCATTTGCACCTCACATTCCAAATGAGGACAAGGGACAGGAGACAGGAGCAGGAGATGCAACAAAAGACTGGCTAATTGGGAACTGTCTGGAGACCTTGCCTCATTCATGTCCTCATTGTCCTGAAGAGGAAACAGAAGCCTAGAGAAATGAAGTAGTGTGGCCAAGAGCCACACAAGCAGAGCTGAGGCTAGATCTTTTTCTTCCATGTCGGGTCCCTCTGTCCCACATCACAGGCAGTGACAGCTCACTGTGCACCAGGACTGCCCATCGCCCTCGTAAGGCAGGCAGGAAGGCAGGCGTGCAATGGTGACACCTCAGTGAGAAGCTGGCAGAGACCTCCATGTGGTAAAGGGTCATGGGGTGGGGATCAGAGTGCCCTCAAAGGTGAGCCGCCGCCCATCTTTAGTCACACACACCACATCAAGGACAGCTAACCTACACCTTCCCACCTGCCCTCATAGATCATTAGATGAGACAAGGTCTCCAGACAGTTCCCAATCAGAAAAGAATCCAAAACATATACAGTATTTTCACAAAAAGCATTCACCAAACAATTTGAATAAATAGGTTACTTTAGGAACACCTTATTTTTTAAAATAAAAGTCAGGACACAAGTGTTTGACAAGGGATTTTTGAGGCTCTTCCAAATAGGAAAAAACCATATATTCAGGGGCTGAAATATTGACTTTGTAGGTTTATGGGGAGAACAAGCAGATTAATCCCTGCAACTGGGATAAATCTAGACCGAGTGCTCACGTAGAAGCCCGCTCTCCCCACATACACTGTGGCAGACTATTAGTTATCCACCAATGTCAATTTCCTAAAGTGCTGGGGGCAGTCAGTATGCCCAGATTAATTTTTTTTATTACTTAACACCTCAGATGTAAGTAAAAGTCAATGAGGCTTTCCAGATAAAAAGCCCTTTAAAAAGAATGACTCAGCTGGCAGGTCCCTTCTGTCCTCTCTCCTACATCTTCTGGGTACTGAGCAGATGACTGGAGCTGCAGAAACCACACCAATAACATGGGGAAAGGATCGGCCCTCGAGATGGTGAACTGTGAGCTGCAAAGAGCCAGGGTCCCCAAAGACCTCAGAGCACCGCTGCACCAGCCCTGCACTGCCCACTTCCGGATGTCATCTTAAGCAGAAGGAAAATAAAGGCCTGCTTCATTTAAACCAGTTTTCAGATCAGCTAAGCACCGTTCCTGACTGACAAACTCATAGCATGGTGTTGGCAAAGTAAGTTCTGTAGGCCTCTTGAGCCTCAGATTCTTCCTCTTTAAACTTAGGTAAAGATACTAACCACCACTAAAAGACACATCAGACATTGGTTTTGAGATTGTTCATGGAAGCCCTGGAAATTCTGTGGCAGAAGTTCAAAGGAATGGGGGGATCTTTGACGTGGGCCTCTGAATTCCACCAAACCTAAATAGAACAGCTCCCCTTCTATTTGATGAGCTTCCTAATAAGATTTCAGTTGGAGGGGGAAGAAAAAGTAAGAGCTAAAATAATTTGAAAATCACTGGCATAGAAAAACATTCAGGCCTTCCTATATAAAGATCCTCAAAACATTGCTCTTGAGATAATATGGCATTTTTCTAACATTGCCAGTGGGTCTGCTGATGCCAGTTGGGTATTCTTTGGAACCCATATCTCACACTTGTAGGGACAGCTTAAGGGGACAGTTTAGGGACCACTAAGCATTGCAAAATGCCCTGATCCATGCAGGGATAAAATTATTCACTCCTGTTACATTCACACTGTGCTCTGATTCCCTAAAGAATAATGGGGGTCTGAGAATGGTGTGCTGCGGCAGCTGGTCTGTGAGGTGACAGAGGGACCAGAAGAACCTGAGGAGCCATGAAAGTGTCTTGTCATTTGGTGCCTCTGAGCCCTTGTCTTTGATCCTTGCACACTCTGCACAGGACACCACACATCTCCATTCCCAGCCACTCAAACCCAGATTCTACTGAAGACGTCAGGCTCTGCCTGACTCCTTCCTCCCACTCCCAAACCATCTCTGTAAACACAGCTCAGCATTAAAAAAAGAACCATGACTTACCTACCTCTCCTTTCCTGTCTACTCCCCCACCCCAACCCCACACTTGCAAATATATCCTTCTGAGTTAGTTTTTGAATGATGAGGGGAGAAATAAGAGGAAAGATGACAATAAAAATTATGAGAAAGTTTTTTTGTTTTTCTTTCTTTTCTTGAGACAGGGTCTCAGTCTGTTTCCTGGGCTAGAGTACAGTGGCATCTTCATAGCTCTCTGCAATCTCAAACTCCTGGGCTCAAGTGATCCTTCTGTCTCAGTCTCCCAGAGGGCTGGGATTACAGGTGTGCACCACCATGTCCACTGAGACTATTCAGAGTGTAATTATGAGGAGAAGATGGAAAGTCTCTGGTTCCTCCTGGATTCAGCGAGGTAGGAGAGAGTTCCAGGTCTCCTGGACCTCAGCACCTCTCTTTCTATGCTTCTCTCTGAATCACTGAGAGCTTAAAACAGTATTTTCATGATTGCCTTCCTGCTAAGGTTGTAGCTGTGACTTAGCTCCTTCCCATAACTTGCGCTCATGTGCTGTCTGGAATGCAGAAGGGAAGTGGGCCCTCTGTGTTCCAGGGCAGTGGAGACTGACGATCCTGCTCCCACAGTCACAGGCTTCTGCAGTGGCTGCATCCGTGCCACATATCCAATGACTGGTTCATGGGTAGTGGGGCAGCTGGAGTGCTGGCAGCAGTTTCCAGACTTCTGGGTAATAGCAGAGAGAGACAAAAAAGAGAAAGAAGCCCTATTAGATTAGGCCCAGTCAAGTGCACCAAGCCAAATCCCCTTATCTGGAAGAGCTTATTTCTTACCCCTTTCTCCTCTCTCCTCCAAAATAGGGTCCTATAAGCAAACACTATTCACTGTCAGTGAATTTCAAAATTAGATAACATTGGAAAGACTGTTGTTCACAGGATGCAGGGCTGGTTCCATGTTCAAAAATTAATCAACATAATCTACCATATTAATAAACTAAAGAGGAAAAATCACATGATCATATCAATCAATGCACAAAATTCAACACCTATTCATGATAAAAACATGCAGACAACTAGGAATAGTAAGGCACTTCCTCAATTTAATAAAGAAAACCTACCTAAAAGACTACAACTAATGTTACACTTAATGATAGAGGATCTTATTCTGTCCCCCTAAGAAAATAACGTAATCATGGCTGCAAAACGGTCTGCTTTCACCCCCGCCATTCACCCATGATTCTGCCTGCTCAATAAGGCAAGAAAAGGAAATTAAAGGCAGACAGATCAGAAAGGATAAAACTGTCTCTATTTGCATATACCATGGTGGTTTGCATAGAAAATCTCAAGGAAGCTACAAAAATATTCCTTATACTAAATGAGTTTAACAGGGTCATTGACACAAGATCAATATACAAAAATCAATTGTAACAACAACAAAAAAAACCAATTGGAATCAGTGTAACCTGGTTTCTTGTACCCT
>CAUYQV010077409.1:0-26199 GCA_963574575.1 Galagoides demidoff
TGTGGTCCCAGCTACTTGGGAGGCGGAGGCAGGAGACTCGCTTGAGCCCAGGAGTTGGAGGTTGCTATGAGCTGTGATGCCATGGCACTCTACCCAGGGGGATAGCTTGAGGCTCCGTCTCAAAAAAAAAAAAAAAATTCCCTGGACAGTCACTGAACAGACTGGGGGATTATATGCCTTAAAATAAAGCTCATAACTCAAAGACTTACTTAATTTGAGAAAAGGACACTTCATTGTTCTTTGCATCTTTCCTGTTTGGAAGAAAAGAGACCCATGAGACAAAAAAGGTTCATTCTGTATTCCTCCCTTTCACGTATCTACTAAAAACCTTTTCTCCAGGCTTAGCTCACAGATGATCCCAGATCCCAATCGCTAACACTAAGCTCAATGTTCCAAGCAGCAAATGCCAACTATAAATCTTGAGGTTATTTTCTTTAATATTATTCCTCAAAGTATGAAAAAATCAAAACTCAACTTTTAGGAAATTTCCTTACTAATCTATATCGACAGAATTACCTTACTGTCAAGCAAGCCTCATCGTTTATACTGTTTTGGAGAAAGCTTTTCTGGTAAGTTAATGCAGTAAGTCAGAAAACATCAGAGTCAATGCTGGCAAGCTGGGGAGGAACCTGCACTCTCCAGCACCAGGGACTAAACTCCATGTTGGTATTGAAAAAAACATCTTTCTGGAAGGCAATCTGAGAGTGAGCACCAAAATTGAAAACATGAATCCCCCTGACCCAGCAGTTGCCTAGCTTGGAATGTAGCCTCAGAAATAGTCACAAATGTACCCTATGATTTAGGCACATTCACGTTAAGTAACTATAGCAAAAAGCAAAGAAACCTGAAAATTGAAAATATCCCAGAAATTGGTTAAATAAAGGATGGCCCTTCCATACAGTTGAACATTCCGCAGATGCCGTAAGATGATGATGAAACGAAGCTGCCCACAGTGTCGTCAGTGACTGAAGCAGACCAGATAGTAAAATCTCCAATGTGCACGCATTTGTGTGGGAGGTTTGTAATCACATTGGAATATTAAGAGTAGTTTTGCCCAGGTGCTGCAATCATGGATTACCTCTTTACTTTTGCTCTTCTTTTGTTTTTTTGTTTGTTTGTTTGTTTGTTTGTTTTTTACCATAAGCATGTATCTACTTTTCTGTTTAACAAAAAACAATGAAGGTGTTTTACCCAGCCACTGGGTTTTACCCTCCCACCCCACCACCCTGCAAAAATCAGAACCTAACATACAAGGTGGAGCAAGAGCCCTGCCCATCAGCTCAACAGGGCCAGGAGGCCACACATGGAACCATCACAGGCCACGTGCACAACCCCTGACTGGAATGGAGACTTCCTGGCCGTCAGAACCTGACAGCACAGGAAACCCAACTAACACATCCCATGAGGTCCGGCAAGAGGGTGCGGCAGTGAAGCACGTGGACCAGGTTCAAGTTCCACTTTCACACTTCCTACATGCGGTTTCTCCATCCTTGGAAAGGGGTTCCCAAGACCTGCCCCACAGAGGCTCATGGATCAAGTAATTCACAGAAAGCACCAATCCAGCACACGGTGAGCCCTGAGAGCAGGGCTCCACAGAGTCGTGGCACAGACAAAATAGTAAAGGTAACATGCAAGGTACGTACACTGTGTGAAGTTTCTCAGTTTCACAAGGTAGGCACAATTATTATCCCCCATTCATAGGTGGGGACATAAAGGCTAAGCTTCCTAACAGCTAGTCAATGACGGAGGCTGTGTTCAAACTTAACTCTAAAATGACGTCTCTTAATGCTAAACTATGAAAAGGGTTTTGGAATGAGAATGCACCCTTTGAAAGTAGCACTGAACACTGCAGTGTGACGTGATGGCCGCGATGATCGCCCCACGGGAAGTACAGGTGGAAACCTTATTGGCTAGATGGCAAACACCGTGGGTGATGGGAACCTGGTGCTCACTATACTATCCCTTCTCATTTTGTCAAAGTTTGAAATTACCGTAATAAAAAAAGCTTTCTTAATATAAAGTATTATTATTAACTTAAGAAATATCACCTTTTCTTTCTCCAGAAGATGAAGCCTCCCACAGCCACAATAACCAGGGCACCAAAGATACATCCAAAAACTGCACCACAGATGACACCTGGGACCAAATGAGAGAAGTTGCAAGAGATGCTCACGCAGGACCCCAGGCTGCAGCGTCAGCCAGCGGGGCCTCCACCAAAAGGCTTGGGGTGTGGGGCGAGGTGCACACACACACACACACACACACACACACACAGGAGGGTTAACTAGCTTTGCACTATTTAAAACTAGCATAAGTTTAAGTCCTAAACTAGTTTTGCACCTAAAACTCAGAAGCTGGTTTCTACACCCCCAGTCCACCACCAACTGCATGACCTTGAAAAGGTCACTATTCCTCTCCAGGTCTGTTTCCTCAAGTACAAATCTAGGAAGCTGGGCTAGGCCACTTAAGTTCTTACCTCCTCTGGCTTTTTGAGACCAGCATCCAGGTAGAGATGAGCAGAAGCACCCTCAGCACCCCCCTCGGGCAACATGAACTCCCTGTTCACTGGGGAAGGGTGTGGGTCTCCCTAAACTTTGCTTCTGGGGCAGGAATTTCTTCCTACACCCAGCAACTCCTGGTTATAAAAGCCACACAGACTAACAAACCAGTTGGTCCATTTGCTCTGGCCTGGAGACAGGTCCCCGAGGTCCCTCTATCACTTAACGTCTGTGTGACAAAGGGTAGGAGCAAGGAATCTAAGACCGAAATTTCTGCCCCTAAAGCTACTGTGTGACCCTGGGCAAATTACTTCCACTCTCTGGGCCTTAACAGCCTTATTTCTGAAAGGGACCTGGACAAATTCTAGGTGATGCTAATATTCAGGATTCCATGCACCATGTCACACTGTGTGCTTAGAACATGTAAGTTACCACCCTAAGATAAAGACACTAAATAATGTTTGCAGACTGCAAGACAAGTGACACTTAGAGGAGGAGAGTGTGGCTGGGCAGTGGGACCTCACAGGAGGAAGCTGAGTGAGCCCGACAGCCCAGGGTCATCTCAAGTGCTAAGAGGGAGACCTGGCCACGCCCACCCTCCCAGGGGCCTGCGGGAGACAAGCAGACAGACGGCCTTCTCTGGACACTGGGAGCAAAAGCCCACGAATTGGTTGTTTTCCCGCTACCTGGATCCTGGGGCAAGAAAACAGCCTCTGAGAAGCGACTGAAGGACACGTAGCTCGCAGCCCCATCAATAAGCCCGTTGTTTTGAGGGAGAAAGGTAATGTTGGTGAAGCCAGCCACACAAACCCTGTGGATGACAAAGCAAAAGGGGCAGCTGAGATGTGTCTGACGCCCCAGACGCACAGAGCTTTGCACTCCTGAGACCCAGCCCCCAGAGAACAGGGATGGGGAGGAGTTACCGGTAGGAGCCCAGAGGTTCCAGCTTCCCGTTGTAATAGCCAAACGTGTTTGACTCATTCCCAACATCAATTTCGTATTTCAAGACTTCAGAGGAGCCCGGAGAATGTCCCTTTTCTTCTGTTACTATGAGGTATGTCACATAAGTGTGTGAGGTCCCCTTTTTGAAATCTGCATACGTACACCGCAAGTCATTCGTGGAAGGCCGATCAGCTAAAGCACAGAGAAGGAAAATCAGAAGACAGTGCTGGCTGAGGGAGACTTAAATCTCCCCATATCTAAATAATGACACGACGCTGGGTGATAATGACATCAGTGACCGTCTCTCAAGGATCACTCTATGTCTATTTTAAGTGCTTTACTTGTATTAACTCATTTCATCCCCACAAGTCTCATCACCTGAGTGTACGTGTATTAGCCCCATTTCACAGATGAGAAAATGAAGGCACAGAAAGCTAACAGGACCTGGCCCAAGGTCACACTGCCTACAAAGTGGAGCTGGATTTCCAACCCAGAGTGTCTGGCTCAGGGGCCCATGGTCTCATCCATCACAGGCTGGCCCCGGTCGGTCTGGCCGCTGTGCAACACTGCCTCCCTCCATGAGATTTGTTGAAAACCATCACAGCAAAATGACAAAGAGCTTGTCATCCATAATAAAACAGAAAGAGGGATCTCAACCTCACTTTTTGAAACTTTGCTGCGGGTTATCATCCAAGCATATTTCTACCCTCCAGAATCCCCAGTCCCTGACAGTGTTTTGGTCTCCACCTCCCCACAGGAGATGAGAACGACACCAGAGGAGGGGAGACCGCAGAGGAGGTGCTGCATTACTCACACCTAGTTAAAGAATCGCGTTTTAAATCTAGGCCTTCTGCAAAGCACTCACCCATAAGACACCCTCAAATTATTCCCTTCCTACTACCATGGAGTATAACGAAGCCCTTTAAGGGAAAGCAGCCTTTAATCCACCTCCTCGCTCAGCTACTGGGATGCTTTGTTAAGTTCCTGGTAACAAATGCAAATCTTTTTCTGTTTTTTGTTAAGAGAAAGTCATCCCCTGAGGATGATGGCTGTCTGTGTCTGTGTGAAAGTAAGTTTGTTAAGACTAATATTCTGCCACCTGAAAGGCCATATGATGTAAAAGAAAAGAAAAATCTAGATCACGGGCCAGCAAGCTATGGGCCGCGGGCCAAATTCAGCCACCACCTGTCATGGTGAATACCAAATGGGAATGGCCTGCTCATTCTTTATCTTTTACAACTTCATCCACACTAGCAGAGTTGAATAGTAGGACAGAGGCTGTGAGGCCTGCAAAAATTATTCAAAGAAAGTGTATCAACCATCAGGCTAATCGCTCCCCCTCCCTCTCTGAGTGCCAAGCACAGGCTGCAGCTTATGGAGAGGGAAATATTTACACTGTTAATGTGCCTCAGTTGGCACAGAGACAGCTCCAGTCATAGCATTACTCACAGGCTGCTTAACCCACAGAGGACCCTCCTTACCATCCCCAGTGGTGAGAATGACAGCGTAGGCTTTGATGGGTCCGTGGCTGGCTTCAAATCCACTGAAACTGACCTTGACTGAATTGTGACTGATGGTTGTAATATTAGGGGATCCCTCTGGAGCAAGGGGATCTGAAATAAAATGAGACAAAGCACGATCACCCAACATTGAAAATCAAAGGAGGAACAAAATGATTAGGCAGAGATGTGCTTCAGTACCCTCCTCAAGATCTGCCTCTATTTGGAAGCTGCGTGCTGGCCCCAGAAGCAAGAGGCAGTGAAGGGAACTAGGGACGTGCAGGGACAGTGGACCCTGGAAAGCCGCCAAGCTTGCAGTGACCCCGTCAGTGCATTCAGCCACATCCCCAGGGTGGATGTCCAGTAACCTTGTTTGATTTTGTTGTTGCTATTGTTGTTTCTAATGCTATATGATTTTTATAGATTTGTTGAAGTATAACCAGAATTCTACAAAAGAGGGAAAAGACTCATACAATGAAAACTATAAGAGGCTGATGAAAGAAATTAAAGACAACACAAATAGGCTCGGCACCTGTGGCTCAAGCGGCTAAGGCGCCAGCCACATACACCTGAGCTGGCGAGTTCGAATCCAGCCCAGGCCCGCCAAACAACCATGACGGCTGCAAACAAAAAATAGCCAGGCATTGTGGCAGGCGCCTATAGTCCCAGCTACTTGGAAGGCTGAGGCAAGAGAATCGTTTGAGCCCAGGAGTTGGAGGTTGTTGTGAGCTATGATGCCATGGCTCTACTGAGGGCAACAAAGTGAGACTTTGACTCAAAAAAAAAAAAAAAAAAGGAAAAAACAAAGAAAAAAATGTATACAATATGAACTAGATGTCAAAGAGTACAAAAAAGAATGCACAAGATCTCATTAATACCTTAACAAACTACACGCAGAAAAAGTCAAATATGGAGTTAAATAAAATGCTATTAATTTTTAATTTCAGCTGTTTCTTTTTACATTTTAATGTGGCTACAAGAAATCTTTAAACTATACATGTATTTCTAGAGGATGCAGCCCCTCTAAACAAGCATCAGCAGCCTCTCAAGTAACTGATGGCAGTGGCCGCCTGGAGGTGCTGTTCCCCGTCTCATGGTCAACTGTGAGCACAGACCCCCACAGCTCACGGCAGTCTCTGCCCTGTAGCTGGCCAGAGAGGGCCGCCACCCACCCTCACCCTAAGACAGGTGGCAGCACCCTAGCTCAGGCACCACCAAACCCAGAAATCCTCTTCTCAATCCTGTGCTCCAGGGGTCCCATCATCCTTTTTCTCCATGTGTCCCGGACCCAGCACATGTGGGCTAGAAGACTGTCACTCCCGCACTTCCAAACTCAGAGAAAATGCAATTCCACTTCTACGTGACGGGTGGTATTAATACATCTGTATGTAAAAATGCATCTGAGGGAAAGGAAGCTACAGCTTACAAAGTGAAGAGAATCACTGCAGGAAATGATCCACGGTCAGTATCCCAACCCTGCCACACAAATTTCAGCTTCCAAAATAATTCCCTCTGATGAGCTCCTGTACTCTGCGCCAGGCGCTGTGCTCAGCCCTAGAGACACTGAATCAGACGTGATTTCCCTTCTTCAGGAGTTTATACGCACAAAGTGAGAGGACATCATGAAACAGAACTACACACAATGGCCACTGTTTCTATTATGTTCTAGAGTGCTGCAGAAGCCCAAAGGAGCGTGACCCAGGGCTGGGCACGGCTGGGCACTACACAGCTCTGGTCCCTGTGAATAGTGCCCCAGGGACCGTGCAGCACACACTAAGCAGCTTTACACGGTGGGTCTGACATGGCCTTCAGCTCATATTACCTCATCTAATTTGTACAACAGTCCTTCAAGGTAAGCATTGTTTCCCCTTTTTACAACTAAGAACAACAAGGCTCAGGGAGGTTAGGTAGCTTTTCTGAAATCACGCAGCTGGTAAAAGGTTAAAAAGTAGAATTGAGAATCAAATCCAGGTCTGCCCCCCTAGGTCTGAGTCTCTTTCTACAGAACCCCTTACCCACTTTCCAAGTCAGGTCTCTAAAATAAAAGGCCCCTTTTTCCTCACTATTGCAATCACTAATTCTTTGGAAACTGTTTGAAACATTGTAATGTCCTAAAGAAAACATATCTAGGAGTCAAAAAGCACAAAGTGAGATGGAACCCCCGCAAGGCTGATCTGAGATACAACTTTGACAAAGACAAGGGGAGCAAAAGACAAATAAAATGAAGCAAAGAGATAAGAAGTGATCTTTCCAAGAGCAAATACACATATACAAAATACACACACACACATACACACACGAAAGACAGGCCATGAAAAGATTAGCTGGCCGGATCCCCTGCTCAGTGAATGATTTTCTGTTTCTCAAAACAGCTCAGTAGCTTGTTAATATGAATTATAGGGAAATGTGAGCCTTGACTGAGGATCTCATGATGGCACAAAAAAAGTCTTGCTAAATTTTTAAATGTAGTGCTGATATCAACATGGTCACATTTGAAACAAAGAAAAAGGGACCCCTCATTTTGAAGCAATCAGTACACACTGAAATATTTGTAAAGTTATACAATGATCAGGGCTGACTTCAAAGTATCCAAGAACGGAAGGAAGGAACAAATGAACAAATAGGCCAAGTGCCAACAAGGGTTCCACTAGGTGGCAATGGGCCCCTGGGATTCATCACACTATTCTCTACATTTGTGTATAGTGGAACATTTCTATAAAATGCTTTTTTTTAATGCACTCAGGGAGTCATTACTTAAAATGAAATGTGACAATCAGAAATTATATAACGATATATAATGGAAACGTTTACAATGTAAAAAGTAAGTCCCTGTTACTCTGCTTACTTCCTTAGACTGAACTTCTATAGAATGGGAAACTAGTCTATGCTAACAAAAGCAAGTATTTTAGGGAAATAAAAAAATGAACTTCTAGGCCAGGCTTACAGACCCAGTGGGTCTGCCTCTCTAGGGTGACCACGGCCCACCCGGCCATGAAGCCCACCTGTGATGCCAGTGACACAGGTGCTTTGGACAGGGACTGCCTTCTTCTCACAGGACATGGTGGTGATGCTGATGTTGTACGAGGTAGAAAAATTCAAATACATGACTTCCGTCCTGTACTCGGTGCCATTCTCCGAGAAGCAGCTCTCCAGGCGTGTCACGCTGTACCAAGTCCCGCTGCTGACCTGCAGCTCGAAGCCTTCATTGGTGCCAGGAGGACAGGCCCAGGTGAGAACCAGGGCTGCCTTTCTGGGGACCATATCACAGTGGAAGGAGGCCACAGACGCGGGCACTAGAAAGGAAGCACAGTTCAGGATGAGACGTAGGACCCTCTGCCTCTGCAGACCCTGAAATGTGGGGAGCGGTAGAATCTGGGCACCTCTGCGTTGAGGAGGTAGGAGTGTTATGTGGTGGGAGAGGCTGACCCTAAATCGGGCAACACCAACTATGTGACCTCAGGTCGATCACCCAACAACTCTAAGACTCAGCTGCAGGACCGTCTGACAGTTAAATCAAACGAGGGGTATCAAGCGCCAAGCAAAGTGCCTGGAAGGGACCAGGGCTCTGTGCAAGGCAGCTATGTCATACTGTCAGTGGTAGCAACTTCCTCACTTGCACTGTCTCATTTTGAGGCCCTCTTGTCCACCCTTCCGAACAGCTGAGCTTCGTGCTGTCCCATTTTGCAGATGCACCAACGGATTACTTAATTTGCTGAAGATGACGTGGCTGGCAAGGAGTGAAGCCACAAGTGGATCCCAGGTTTTCTAAGTCCATGTTCAGAGCACTGTCTACACGCACCGCATATTGAATGATCAATGGCAAATGGTACCAATTTCTTGAACTTTAAAATGGGTGTTATTTGTATCGATCTATCTGTGGGCTAGTTGAGAGCCAACATCAAACTGATAAAGTGGAAATTAATATGCTGCTGAGGATATTATCATTAATTTAATGCCACAGGATTTTAGAACAGGAAAAGCTCTGAGAGGCACTTAGTGCAACTCCTGCATTCTCTGCCCAGAGCCTGGAAGGGGCCCCTGCCTGGTACACCCACTGCTACAGCTCCTGTTCCACCCAGTCCCAGCCATACAAACTCAGAGATTTTTTTCTCTTGCTGAAAATAACTGTAGCTAAAGTATCAACATGGAAGCTTCCCTAATACCAAAGATCAGAGCCCAGAGCAGGTGGGATACTGAGTTAGCAAAGGTGACTCAAAGAGGCAGGGAGTTCCTTGGCCACCCCATGTGGAAAGTTACAGGCCATCAAGGTTGCAGCTCCAACACTACCAGGGAGGCTCACCCGGTGGCACCCCCGCTTCCCACTAGGCCTGAGCACGTGTGAAAGCCTGGTCCAAGGAAGAGGTTACATAGGAGAAGGGGGCAGAGAAGGAGACGTGTTCTGGGATGTGGCTGTCAAACAACGGTGCTATAACCAGAACTGTGAGAAGTGCCCGCAAGTGTCTGCCAAACCTTCCCTGGACCATCTGAAAGCATCCTCAGTTAAACACAAGGCTCTTCTTCTCTTTATCACACTTGGTGGACGTTATCACACTTGGTGGACGGAGAGATAGGTAGAGATCAAGAAGGCTGGAAAGACTAAGCGTCGTCTGAACAATACCCTTTCCTGAGGGAAAAGGGAGGGGGGAATAGGTGGAGGGAGGGGGATTGGAAGGATCACTTCTGAGGTTTATCTTACAGGGGTACAAGTGAATCTCTCTACGAGTAGAATGAGAACGTTTTAAAACAATAACTGAGAAAATGACATGAAGGCTGTGTTGATCAGTTTGATAGAAGTATTTTGGATTGCATGTGAAAACCCCACACTGTACCCCAGAAGTGCATTAATGTACATAGTTACCATTCAATAAAAAAATTTAAAAAAAGAAAAAAAAATCCAACATTGAAGTTAAGAAACTTAGCAGTAAATATTGTAAATTTATCTATTAGATACGCTTATTTCATACTCCATTTTAGTATTAGAGATTGTGAATTTGATTTAGCAACTTTTTCCATTTTTTCTTATATACAATAGCCAGAAATTTCAGTGATTTCTTATACCAGATGTTGTGATTAAAGTTACATCATCATAAGGACATTTTCCTTCTTTTCTTACTAAATATATATAATTAGTAAGAAATGATATATATTATATATTATAAGAAATTAATTTATATATTGCAGTTTTTGGCTGGGGTTGGGTTTAAACCTGCCACCTCCAGTATATGGGGACAGAAGGAGGGCCCTACTCCTTTGAGCCACAGGTGCCACCCCTAAGTATTTAATTATTAAGTTTTATAATTCAACATGTCAGGAAAAATGGCTGTTTATATACCATTCTTACCAAAGAAGTATATATCTCTTCTACCAGTTTCCAAACACAAACTCATCTACACAAATCATTTTACAATGTTTGCCCATCGAAACAAAATCTATTTATTTTCCTATAGACGTGTCACCAATCCCGCCCTGAAAGTTCCACTAATATTCAGAGCTATAAAAATTATTATGCAAAAGTGAAATAAAAACTATTTAAAAATATATTCACCATCATTTATTTTTATTTCATTAACTTTCTTTTTTAGAACAGTACCTTGATTCTAAAAAAAAAAAGAAACTGAATACTTACAAACCCATAGCAGTTTAGCCACTTTATACATAGAATCCTAAAACAAACAACTAAAAACCTGAAAGCTATAAGGAATTTGAGTTGCAAATGATCAGGAACATGCACCAGACACCACACATCAAGTCAGATTCAGGATTTATATCCATTTTTTTTTCCTGAGTTAAACATCTGTATAATTTTTTCAGCAGGCGCAGTCCCTCTAAATTCATTTAAAGTACCTTATGTCTTTAAATGCCGGGATAAGTGATGGCGTCCTTCACTTTCTATCTGCATGATTAGTCTTATGTAAGCGCAGCCTGATTTCTAACTTCTCTATTCACAGTATAAAAGGGATAAATACATTTGCAATGTAGCTAACGTAAGTATTTTAAAAAGTCACATGAGCCTCCCTATGAAAAGCTATTAAATATCTGCACCAAATCTGTCTTTGCCCTCATCATCTACTGCCAGTTACTGAGCCCCCACTGTGCTAGACACCAAAAGGACATTTTAAATGATTCTTAAGCTTCAGTTAATCTGCACACATTTATTTCAATGGCATGTCTATTAAAGCACTTCTTGGAAAAAAAATGCAATTTACCATTTCTTAGTGCTTATTATGACAAAGAAAATGTCTTTTTTTTTTAAGCCAGCTGATTCAGAAACATTGAAGAAAGCTAGAAACCTAATTGCATTTCATAGTTCCTCCTTCATGTGTCTAAATGAATTTGGCAGTACAAGACTGATAGCTGGGTAAAACTGAGAGGAGGAAACTCTTTAGGAAGGCCAAAAATTATGTTTTTAAATACTCACATCCGACAGTCTTTCACTGTTTTTATTGCTAGATTGAAAATTGCATCATCAAACCCCAAAATAGATACCTAATTTTTCATAAATGAAGAATGAATTATGCATAATTTTCTAAAGATGATGTGAATATGTGGAATTCATATAAGAGAACAAACAAATCACTCTTAATCTTTTTAAATATATTTTCGTGGCTAGTATGACATTTTAACTGATGAATTATAGATGTATACCAGGTTGGACAATTAAGTTCACAAACTCATCCTAGAAAAAGTGCTACATAGCTCCTTACTGAATATGGCTAAAGTCACCTTTGGAGTACTCCTCTTGAGAAGCTGTGCACCAAGGCCATTCAAAATAATTGTGGAATGTATTTTCTGTTTTTTGTACAAAAGGTCTTTATTGGTGGGGGGGAGGGAGGCTGCAGAGCAGCACGGAGGAGGAGAGAAAAGAGGGAAGAGATAAGGAGAGAATGGGGAAGAGAAGAGCGAGGAGGAAGAGAGGGAAAGAGAGAGCAGAGAAGGAATGCAGAGAGAGGTAGGAAAGAGCGAATGTATTTTCTGGAATGGCCATCACCATCAGAATTTCTGTTGTAAGAGATCAGGTGATGGCTTGGAGCCTGTGGCTCATGTGGCAAAGGCACCAGCCATATACAGCTAAGGTGGCGGGTTTGAATCCAGCCCGGGCCCACCAAACAACAATGATGGCTGCAACCAAAAAATAGCCAGGCATTGTGGCGGGCACCTATACTCCCAGCTACTTGGGAGGCAGAGGCAGGAGACTCACTTGAGCCCAGGAGTTGGAGGTTGCTGTTAGCTGTGATGCCACATCACTCTACCCAGGGGAATAGCTTGAGGCTCTGTCTCAAAAAAAAAAAAAAAAGAAAAGAAAAGAAAGAGATCAGGTGATGATGTTTGTGAACTTATCCTTAAAAAAGTGCCTTGAAGTGTGAACTAGAGGCTGGTGTCAGGAGGGGAGTATTTTGAAGGTGATCATAGTGATATTCCACAATGATATATATATATATACATATATATATTTTTTTTCTGGATGAATTTGTGAACCTAATGGTCTGATCCTGTATGTATATATTTATAGGGTAAAAAGTGGTGTTATGATTTTTAATACAACATGAAAAGGTCAAATAAAACTAATTAACATAACAATTGCATCAAATATTTAACAATTTTTCAATAAGAACAATAGAAATTTACTATCAGCAAAATTTAAATGTTTAATATTCTTTATCACCTCTATTTACCAAGTTGCCTAATTGATCTCAAAAAGAAAAAGAGAAAAAATTAAACGTATTACTTCTGACAAAAGCTGTGTGGTCCATGTGGCAAGTAACTTTGTCAGGGTCTAAAAAGAGTTCTCAGGGAACTATGCCTGTACTTATAGCCCAAGGAAAGTGCTAGATAATAAATGTATGTTTAAGCTGCAAAATGTGAATAATTTGTTAGCAATTGAAATAATATAGTTTCTTAACTGATTTCATAAATCTCAAAACTTGCAATTCTACCAACAATTTACACTTCTCCATTCTTCTTTTTACCTTAAGACTTTTTAATATATTTATACCTAATTGCTCATTTTATATCTTCTCTCCTCCATTATAGAAGCACTGTAAGAACAGGAACTTTTGTTGATTTTGTTCACTGATGCTCTCCTAACAAAACCACACCTGGTCTGCAGTGTAAGATTTCAGAGAATAAGTAACCACTCCCATATCTGTAATTACTTATAATACAGAACTGCTCCAGTTTCATGGAGGTTCTTAGAACACTCTAGTGTCTGTGCTTCCCTGACTTACTTTCCATGGAGAGCAGATTAGAAGTTAAAAAAATAGAATTAGTTTTATTTGACTTGATTGCACACATGGAAATTTCACCCAGTTTATTGTGCAATCTTAAAGATGCCCATAAGTGTTCATAAATGGTGCCAAACAAATGTATGTTTTGTCATTTAATTTTAGCTCTTATTTCTGGAATACACATGGAGTTAGAATAAAAGTGAAAAAATATGGATTCTAATCAGCCTTAAATATTCTCCCAGTTAACTATAAATACTGTCCCTAACTAATTTAATATGTAATGAATCATGTGATCCCTGTACTTTTGTATGAAAAATTATCATGGATGTTAATCATAAAAAAATGCCTTAAAGTAAGTCTGTAAATCTAATTAATATCTCAAATGATTGGTGCACTTGTGGCTTTAGATTAGGAAAGTCACTACTGAGAGTAATAAGAGTTCTTCAATACAAGAGTCGCTGTCTAGTACCAAGAAAAGAATAAGGTTAGGCAGAATGACTTTTGACAGATAACAAAGATTCCAGAGAATGGTAACCAAGTACTATAGAGAAGAGAGGATGCACAATATCAAGTGGAACTGTAGAGGAAAGAAAGAAAACAGACTACTCTACAGCAGTTTCTAAACTTCAGAACTATTGAAATTTGGAGCCAGAGAATTCTTTGTTGTGGGTGCTGTTTGGATGTTTGGTGGAATTCAATACCTCTACCTACTAGATACCAGCAGGATTTCCTTCCAGTTAGAACCACTAAAAAATTCTCTTTATATTACCAAATGTTTGGGGGTGAAGGGTCATCAACCCCTTATTCCACATTGCAAATTACTAGTATATAAGGATAAAGAAAAATAGTGAAATGGTAGGCCCAGAATATTTGAAATCACAATTTTTTTTTATTTTTAATTTTTTGGGGTACACATTAGTTCTATTAGGAAATTCTAAATAAATGACAAGAAAGCAGAAATCATCACTTTTCTTATGCTTTTACCCAGAAAGGTCCTCTGATTCTTATGAACTTTTACCCTCCCTGAATCATATGATGAACAAGGGCTCAGAGTTGGGGCTTGCTTTTACCTAACAGTGCCCTCCTCAGTGAGGCAAAGGAGAAACCAACCCTGTACTTGTCGTCCACAGAAGCTGCTAGATAATAAATACGTGTGTCTCAACCTGCAAAACCTGGATAATTTATGAGCAATGGAATAACACAGTCCTGTAACTGATCTCATAATCCTCCACTGATTTTTCACAAGTTCTTTTCTTCTACAATAGTCACTGGAAGTGATGATCAGTGTGTGAAAAAACTGCAGTTAGCCTTAATTTTTTTAGTGTTTGATAGAAATAATGTGTAGCAGAGATTTTGAAATAAGTCTCCAAAGAAGGGCACACTTACTGTCCTTCTTTAAGAAAGTGCCTGGTTAATTTTGGAGTTCAGATAAGCAAGGCTATATCTTGGAATTTATGTCCCAATAAAGCATGAGATATACTGGTGCTAAAATTATTTGTTGTTTATTCTGAATTTCAAATTTAACCAGGCATCTTGCATTTTATTTGCTAAATCTATACACACACAAACACAGACACACACATCTATGAAGGAGTAAGCGAGAGAATGAATGAACTTCATGTCCTGACTCCTTCCTTCTATCTTTGAAACCAAAATAGCTCAGCTTGTATAAATGAAAAATATGGAATTTTAATTTTATTGTTATAACATTGCAATTTCACATAGACATTTAAAAATGAAAATGCTGGTTAGTCACTCTAAAGCCCTACTCTGAAGGAATGAAATATTCTGTTTGAGGGAGAGAACTGCAGTCAGTATAAAGCAATTGTGAGCGTGGAATTAGCAAAATAAATAAATAAAGGCTAATGAGAGTTCCATCCCCCAACATTTATATTAGTAATGTTTTTGTCCCAAGAGGCATTTTTCCCTTCCCAAGAAGGCAACCATTAAGTCTCAGTCCAGAATTACTTTTTTAAAATAAAAATTCCATATAGAAATCAACTCAAGGCTTGCATAAAAAATGATCTCTCTATGTTTAAAAAGCATCCAGTAAGTAAATTAATGTATTTTCCAAAATGTCGCTATCCTAGTCTGGAGTGTTTATTTCTCAGGTGTTTGCCTGTAACAGTCGTTCTCTATTCTATTGCTTGGGAATATGACACACCTTAATTTTTGTTTTTATTTATTTATTTTTATTAAATCATACTTGTGTACATTAATGCAGTCATGGGGTACAGTGTGCTGGTTCTCTATACAATCCGAAATATTTTCATGAAACTGGTTAACATAGCCTTCATGTCATTTTCTTAGTTATTGTGTTAATTCATTATTGTTTAATTCTGAATGATTTCTATGTCAAGAATTTAGGCAAGTATCGACATCCTTAGTCGCCACGGGTGACTGCCACCTTCTTCAGTTACCAGCTGTGACTCCCTGATCACTCGTCCTCTTCTTCTCATTCCCTAGTAAGTTAAAAGGAGGCTCTTTCAGTACTAGAATTGCTTACTTGTGAACTTTGTTCAAACCACTTCTACATTTGTTCTGAGTCAGTATGAATTGACAGTATCAATGATAGCATTAGTTTCCCAATGCTACTTATGCTAAGAAAAGTAGTTCTTTTCCCCTACAAATTACCTTACTTGCCCTGCTCCATTCTTTTCCATCTATAGTACCCTAAGAGACACCTGAACCTCCCGTTAACAAGATAAAGAATAAGTGAGCATCATCATCTGCAATTCCTTGGTTAAAAAATGTCCACTTTGAAGCTCTTGACACTTAAGTCTAGTAGAGTGACTATTCCGTGTTCCCCGAGGTTTCTGTAAATGGGCTACGATTAATTACACACTGAGCAAAGCTCTTCGATATTTCCTCCTTGTTGTGCCCTGCAAAACAGAAATGGATAGTTATTTGGGATCTTTCATGTGTAAAAGAAATGAGGTTAGTAGCCAGTAGCAAAATTCCTGTTTGATAAATGGCAACTTCTGAGTTCCTTATTTTATTTGCTCAGGAAAAGTGCCTGCAGCGTGCTTAGCTCTCCCATTACAGGCCTCTTTCCCATTCTCGATCTGCACTTCAGCCGATTGCAGCAGGAAGCTCCCAAACTTTCCTTCCTGACATGAGGGAACTGGAGAGCCACGTGCAAGATATGGACATGAATTAAGTTGGTTTATAGGCCCCACCCCCAAGATCCTGGTGCGGTGATTATAATCATAACACATTCTGCCTTTTATGTTCCAAGGGCATGAAGTCTGCACACAGGAACTCCAGTGATTTGTTGTACAGATAAGCTATCTGGTGGATGAGGAATTCAGATGTAGGCACGGAATGCAAATATTCTTTAGCCAATACAAGCACAAAATAAAAAGATAAATAACTTTTTTTTCTTTGGGAAAGAACATCTACGAAAATTGGTAGCACAAATAATAATGATCACATTATATAAAATCATTCAGTTTAACATTAAAATCAACCATTCTACTTAATATCACGCTGGAGTTCATGACCAGGGCAAGGACGGGATTTGTGAAAGTCTTTCGTAAAGGCAGGATTCATTACAATACCAACTATGGAGGCAAACAATTAGGTACTCACTAATAAAACCAGAGAAAACATTAAAAAATTATTAAAAGGGCCAGGTGTGGTGGCTCATGTCTATTCCTTGCAGTCTTGGAGGCCAAGGTGGTTGGATACCTTGAGCTCAAGAGTTCTGGACCAGCCTGAGCCAGAGTGAGATCCCTTCTCTAAAAACAGCAGGTATTGTGGTGGGTGCCTGTAGCCCCAGCTACTCAGAAGGTTGAAGCTAGAGAATCACTTGAGCCAAGAGTTTGAGGTTGCTGTGAGTTAGGACACCACAGCACTCCATCGAAGGTGACCAAATGAGACTCTGTCTCAAAACAAAAAAGTTACTAAAAGACATACAAAAATAGTGAAATAAAAATAAGATTAATGCTGTTTAATTATTATTCTTTGGGTATTTTTAATGAAACTGGAAAATATAATTCTAGAATGTATACAGAAAAGGAAATGTTTAAGAACACATAGATTGAGTTTCAAGAATTAACAAAAATGGTCAATTATGAGGAAGGGGAGGAAATGAAGAATGAAGGAAAATATGGGGAAGAAGAAGGAAATCACTTTAAGAGATATTTGTGCTTATTAAGAAATTTTGTTTAATAAAAATAACACTTTGTGTCAGAATGGACAAATACATGAGTGGGGCAATATGAACAGACAAAAGTGAAGTTATGCATTTTGCATCATCTACATATTCAATGATATCAGTGTAGAAATAACAAACTAGTTAAAAATGGCAGTAGGAACATTGTTATGCTCATGTAAAGTGATACTCAGCCCTACCTTCTACTCTGAACAAATGCACGTGCAGAAAGATTTTAATTGTGGAAAATGTTAAAAAACAAAGACCATGTTGTGTTAGAAAAAAAGTAAATTTATATTTTAGGTGGAGAATGAAATTCAAAAAGCCATAAATAATACAAATTTAAAAAATTAAAAGAGAAAATATTGTTCTTGTATTACATCAAAATTAAAAGCCCTAAAAAAACAAAGTAAACCTACAGGGCACAGAGAGAAATAGTAATAAAGCATACAATAATCAAACAACTTTTCCAATTCAAAAAGGCAAGCAGAAAAACAATCCAGTAGAAATAGGAAAAAAATATGGGAGGAAATTCATGACTACAAAATTAAAATGGCCAATAACTTGCAATCTGCCACCTGACTTTAGTAATAATCACAAAAATTCAAATTAAAACAAGAATTTGATATACTTTACATTAGTCAAACTACAAAGTTAAGGTGAGGAAGCATATTTTTTACTATCTTAGCATAAAAATAGAAACATGATATAAAATGGGGTAGGGAAATTTTTCATGTTGGAAGCCATATAAAATAAATTAACTGTAATCTAATGAGGTCACATTTAAGACACTTAAATTAGATATGCTTAAAATATACACTGTTTTGTAAAAATCTAACTATTATTTACCTAATAATGAAAAAATTAAAACTATGCGTTCATTTTAAAGATAACTAACCCTTCTAATGATTTTATTATGTCTACTTTTTGTTAAAAAGTATGTGAATATTTGACTACAGGATGGACATCACCATTCCATAGAGCTTCTAGATGGGTATCGGTCATTAGTTACCTTAAGGACATCCTGATTTGGGTTAGGCAGGATAATGTAGATTTGCAGCAATAAGTGGCTGAAAAACAAGACAGCCTCACTAGGAGCAAGTTGCCAATTCTATTGCATTTTTCCATATTTCAATTAGATCTTTCTTAGCATCAATGACTTTAAAATCATCCATGAATTGTCCAATTAATTCCATCTGTAGTTCTTTAAGTGCCTTGGTGATACCAACTAGGTGAGCCTGAAATGCTAGTTTGAGTGTGATGTTATCATTCTCCAAGTCAGTGAAACTTTCACTGCATTTTCTCATTAATGGGACTATAACAGTTGCGTCTTTGTCAAATGATTCACGTATTTCATCCTGCTCCTGCATGCTCTTTATTAACTAGAGAAAATGTTCATACTAAATTTCCTTTTGAAGAACAATTGTTTTGAATAAAACTTTTTTTGAAGTGCTTGGATTATTATTATTGTTTATTATTATTATTATTTGCCACAGACATACACAGACATAGTTTTGCCTTGCAAGGAAATATTAAAAAGTTATTTTGATTTGAGATGTTATCATACAGAAATGCTGCATTCTGGTACAAATCTTCTTTTAAAATTCACATTGCTGATTCTACTGTTCATAAAATTAAAGTATCTGTTCTCGCAGACATAAAATTTGGCTAACACCTGTCCCTGTGATATCTAATATACTTTGTATTGATAAGGCAAATCCACACTGAACACCTCATTATTCAACTTGAGCATGTTTCACATGAATAGCATTAACAAGACTTAGAACTTGTTGTAAAGTGTCATTTAATGTAGGAGCTTTGGCACAGAGATTTTTGCTCACTCAAGATACATTGAAAAGAAATGACAGCATCTAAAACTCTTTATGCTTTCTTTTAATCTTTACAAGAAACTGTTAATGTTTTCCTGTCCTGAAAGGTGTGCCATCTGTACATACACTCACTAAATTTACCAAAATCACTCCACCTTCACATTTATCTTAAAAGTGACTAAAGATACCTATTCTCTCTGCTCCTGATACTGGACAAGGTGGCACCAATACTGGTCACCTTGTCCCTGGACCTGTTGCTGTTGCAGTGAATGGAGGAATTCTCCGGACCTGGGGGAGACACTGGCTTCTGGCAGTTCCTCCAGTGCATCCCTGATTGGTCTATTTTCAAAACCTGTGCCTGATTGGTCTGTTTTTAAGACCCGAAAGCTCATTGGACAACTGCCACTATATAAGCAGCCCCTAAGCTGAGAACCCATATATAGACCTGAAAGAGAGAGAACAGGAGAGCCTGTTCAAAGAGGTTTGGCTCTTTGTAAGACCTGTAACACTTGTATTACTGCTGATCCTGCTCTGCGAGGAGGTTTGGCACTTTGTAAGAGCTGTAACACTTGTATTATAAAACCTATCTTACTGCTGATTCTGCTCTGCAGGGAGGTTTGGCTCTTTGTGAGAGCTGTAACACCTGTTGAATAAAACTTAAACTGCTGATCCTGTGGTCTGTAGCTTCATTCTTTGAACCACTGAGACCAAGAGCCTGGAAATCCAGTAACAAAATTGGTATCACTCTGTTTGCAAGAGTGCCCAAAGTCTTTGTAGCAAGGAAAATCATCTCCTATGACCCAGGTAAAATATAAAACCTGAGCTTAGTAGTATAAGTTGATTATTTATCCAAAGCAATTTCCCTTTTGAAAGGTTGCATGAAGTTTTTCTGATAAATTGAAGATTAATTTATGATTCCAATCCATTATCATTTATTATTGAAAGAGACAGTCATTTACATAATACTTTGAAACAATATCAGGGTCTCAGCATCCTACTTAGACAGTACATTCTTTCACAATTTCTACATCCCTGAGTGCTTTCCATATTTGACCCAAGTGTGTAAGCTACTTCATAAGCTGCCTCAGTGACATTATTTACGGATCTCACTGCTTTACTTGAAAGAATGGTCTTTGCTTTCACTTTTCATCTTTTATTTCTGATATAATAACTTTGTGCTCTCCCTCTAATCTAAAATATCTGTGGTCTTCATGAGTACTATAATGTGGATGGGCATTGAATTACTTTAATGCTGATATTGCAGTATCACAAAGCAAACAAATCATCTTATCTTAGAAGAAGCAATATCATATTGTATTTCCCAGACCTCATTACAAAAAAAATCAGTTTTCTACCTTTAGTGTTTTCTTGGGCTTCTTTGACATAATGGGTGGTGGCACAGGAAGAATTAAAAGATACTACTGAACTGTGTAACTAGTGGTAAATTCCACTTCAAACAGACACAGTACATTGTTGTTAAAAGCTGTTAACAGACTGGTGTATTCAGCCCCCACATAGTCTCACCCACCAGCTTCATGTGATAGTGGCGCCAGTCTCTTGGGGTAGTTAGAACTAAGTCGTGAGTGTAGCAGCCATTCATTTCGCCATTATGACTTAACAACGTTCTAATTGTGCCAGTTAATCTGGGAGAATGAATTCCTTAAACTTATTTTATTCTTTGGCAGTTTAAATATGCTAATTTAAAAAATAAAATAAGAATGTAAAAAATAAAAATAAAACAATTTGTCTGGTAAAGTTTGGGTTCAAGCAAAAGGCTGTACTTAAGGGCTTAGAGGCCACATGTAACCCTAAAGCTTCAGATTCCTCACTTCAATCTAAAACAAATACAGCAAAATGTCTCTTTAATTTGCTGGTAAATGTGTATGTTAAGATGTGTTTCTGTACTTTGTTTTATATGTTGCTTAAATTTAAATTATCTGCCAGATATCCTGTTTAATGCTTTTATGCATCTTTCTAAACTAAGAGAGCTTTAAGAACACATTAAAAATTATTTTACTTTTACATCAGTCAGATCTAAACTTAGGTTATTATGAAAGATTTGAAAGACACAAAAATCAGGAAACTAAGAAACAAAATCTGCATGGTTGGAAACAACTCGTAGATAAGCCGAGCAAGTTGAAATTTGCACTGTTGAGTCAGTCGGAAAGCTGCATATGTTGACCATGATTCTTGGAAGTGAAATGATGGAACATAACATTGTCTGTCTCAAAACTTTCATAGTGACCCACATACAATAGTACATATTCTTAAAGTTCGTTTCTCAAAACATCAGTTCTCAAACCAGCAATTAAAAACTGTCTGAATTTGGACTTTTTGTGCTGATACATGTTAATGATTCTATTTAGAGTCTAATATTAAATTACATAAGCATTTTTTTCTAAGTGATATTATACTCCTTACCTGGTTACATGTCAGCCCTTTGCGTTTGTGTGTTCTGCATCCACGGATTACCCAATCATGGATTGAAAATATTTGGGGACATAACATTCCAAAACAAATCTTGAATTTACTCCATGCCAAGTACTACATTGAATCTGTGTAAATAGACTATAGGTATTGTATTGAGTATTGTCAGGGATTTAAAGTTCATGGGAGGAGTGCATTTATTTTATGCAAATACTATACTATTTTATACCAGGAACTAGATAACTTTATCATCTGAGGATTTTAATAGGTTTTTTTTTTTCCTTTCTTAAAATGTGTATATATATATATATATATTTTGGCACCTTCTGTATTTTATACATATAACAGAGTGGTCATATTATACAGCACCCTGTATATATAAACACACATATATACATACACAAATACAGTGTATGTATATATGCATTCTAAATATATATATGTAATTGCTAAATTGAATTCTTTAACAAATGTATTACCTCCCATATTTATTGACTTCTTTTATTTTTATACCATTTTTCCGGCTAATAATATCAACTCCCATGGCTATAATTAGAATCCACACAATGCTAATTCTGTTATAACTATCTTCGTCTTCTATCGTAATCCTGCACATGAGTTCCATGCATATGTTATCTCTGTCTCCTAGCAGCTTATCGAAAATACTGTGGCACACAGAATCCTAGCCACTTAGTGTAACCCCCTAAATATCTAGGGCCTGATCTCCAGACCTGTAAATGCGTTACTCTGCATGTCAAGGGATCTTTACAGATGTGATTAAGGTTCTGGACTGATATGGGGATAGTGTTCTAGATTAGCCACATGGGCCCAATCTAATCAAATGTGTCTTTCACAACAAAGCTGGCATTTCCCAGCCCTGGTCAGAAAGATGAGACCGTGGAAGTTCAATAGAAGGAACGCTGCATTGCTGGCTTTGAGAAGGAGGAAAGGGCATTGAGGTAGCTGCTGACAGCTGGACAGGCAAAGAAACAGAATCTACTCCAGAGCCCTAGCAAGGCATTCATCCCTGCTGAATCGGTAATTTTACGCCAGCGAGATTCATGGTAGATGTAAATTTTTGTAAGACAACACATCTATTGTCATAAGCCACTATTTCTTGTTGTAATTTGTAATTCCAGTAATAAAAAATATCACAGATGTCATTCAAAAGGAAATTCACTACTTTAATCCTCTATGACGTGAAGGAAAAACAAATAAACATATAGAAGAAACTTGCACAACTGCCTTTTTTTCTTGATCTACTATCTTGGTGAATGACACCATTATTTTCCTGATATTCAAGTCAGAAACGGGGGTTTAGATTTTTCCCCTCCTACATCATCACCCTTTACATTCAAACATTCGGCAAGGCCGTCATATGTATGTACGTGGGGTGCACATGCACACGTATTCTTCAAAGTAACACAGCACCTTTCTTTTCCAGTTGCTACTTCTATACTAGGCAGCTCCTCTGTCTACAACACGGAGGAAGGCTACAGGCCTTTAGTGCATTGTCCTGTTTATTAGTTCACTTCTTTTTAGTTTATCTCCTATAATCCCCTTCCTACAAGCAGGCCAGGACTTTCATGGCACTTTTCTATTAGCATCTTTTAGTCATATAATTCCTGACATTCAACTCCAATAATTCTGAACTTTTCTCTATTTATCGCACACTGGACTCTTCCTTTTGCCTTGAAAACTTTTTCTAACAACTCTCTGTCACAAGAATATTTATCATGTCCATTCCAACCTGCTGTTTCTACCTAACTGCTGCCTGTGTGTCACCTCTTCGGTCAGGTATCACTGCTCCTGGTCAGCCTTCATGGTGTCTCAGCAACCTCTTCCAATCTTCATGTAGCAATTTTTCCTTCTCCAAAATGGCCACGTTATAACTTTATTTTGAAAGTGCCTATTCAAGTCTTTCGTCCTTTGTTTTTCTTTCACATTGTCTATTTTGCACTGATGTATGAGTGTTTTAAAATATATTCTGAGGGCAGTGCCTGTGGCTCAAGGAGTAGGGTGCTGGCCCCGTATACTGGAGGTGGTGGGTTCAAACACGGCCCTGGACAAAAACTGCAAAAAATTTTTTTAAAAAATAGTAAAATAAAATATATTCTGAGTGTGAGCCATTTGTTAATTATGTGTGATGTGTGATACAAACATTTTGTCCACTCTAAATTCACCTTTGATTAACAGGATACACATTTTAATGTGGTCCAATTTATCATTGTTAGTGCTATTTGTTTCTAATTTAAGAAATAGAGTAGAACTTCCATAGTTGACAACCTCCCTACACTGGCCACCTCCTTAAGTTGACCTAATTTGTATAGTACAGACGTACACCACAGGTGCATATCAGCACTGTAGGTCTAGTTTCATATGTTGACCATCTCTAGAGGTTGATCAGTTCATTATGGTCCCTGAGTGGTCAACTTACAGAGGTTCTACTCTGTTTCTCTACCTTAAGCTCATAAATAAATTCTTATATGCTACCTCTGTGTGTATCTATCTATCTACATATATACACACATATAAGTATATCTCTCTATAATAAATAAATAAATAAATTATTACATGTTATGTCTGTGCAGATCTATCTACACACACATAAATATATCTCTCTATAATAAATAAATAACCAAATTCTTGTATGTTATCTATGTTATCTCTGTGTGTATCTGTCTATACATGTATACATATGTATATAGACAGATACACACAGACATAACATATAAGAATTTATTTATAACAAATCCTGTATGTATCTATCTATATACATATACATATATACACATATACATACATACACATACATGTATATCTCTCTATATAAACATATATATAGAGAGATAACATTGAAATATATATATATATGTATATATATATGTGTGTGTGTGTGTAAAACCTAATTTTTATTCTCCCATTCTTAGATGATCCTTCTAAAAAGCATTGTAAGATGCTACTCTCGTAATCATTAAATTCTTCCTCAATAGTAATTCTCAAATGTTAGTGTGCACTAGAATTACCCAGGGTGTTTGTTAAAATACAGATTGCTGGCCTCTCCTCTCAGTTTCCCGTTCATCAGGTCTGGTGTGTAGCCCAATAATTTGTCTTACTAACAAGTCTGCAAGTGCTGCTGAGGCTGCTTCTCCAGGGTCCCCACACCGAGGACAACTGCCTTATGGAAAGGGCCTCACCATATTTCAGGATTGCCTCAGTGAAATGTCTTCTTTACCTATACTTTTATCCAATTCTTCATTACCGTTTTAACTTAAACTTTCAAATAGGTATATGCATGTGTGTGAGTGTGTGTTTTCTAGTGATTTTACTTATTCTTAATAAGGGGATTATTTGCTTCAAAAGAACCTAGCCTACCATAGACAGCGTGAAGCTTTCCTTTTAGAAAGCATTCAACAGTAGAGAGAGCTAAATTCATCCGTGATTAGAAAAAAAATAATTAATTAATGTGTGACCCACTAGTTAATATTGTTGGAATTTTGTGAGAGGACAGTTTTCCTTTTTCATATCCCTCTAACACTCATGTTGCTTACTTAATTTTCACCTGGAGATTCAGCTGCGATCCTTACTTTTGAATTAGTTCTGACCCTTACTTATTGTGATTAAGACTCCTCTATTCTGAACCATACCAATTTAGCATCAAGATTTTCTTTTAACTTCTAATCATTCTAACTTAGTGATTCAATTCTTGCAGGTGGTATATTCAGCACATTCGCCTACGTGACCAAGTGACCATGCAGTTCAAGTTCAAATATTTTCTTCAGAACCCTGCCTTATTTCCTTATTAACTTTGGGAACTGGTCCCTCTCTCATAGACTACCTTTTTACTGCTTTATACAGCATTTGAACTCTGGACAAGAATATATATCTACTTTCAGTTATTTTTTCTTTGTTTGTTTCGGTTGGCCGTGGGTAAGTCTCCTTTTTGAGTGTATTCTTGAATATCAAATCCCAGTGCCTTCTTACTTGTAGGTAACTCACAATTATTTAATTCTTCTCTGTATGCATTTTGGGTTAGAACCTCCCTAGGCTTTAGAGACTGACAGCACCAGAATATTTATTATAATAAAGAATCTTCACCCTAATTCCACATAGATATTTTTTTATCTTGAAGCTTATAATTAAGACTCAAAATTTTTTTCTAGCTTTTTTTGTTTGCTTTTAAAATTTCAAAATCTCTCTGTAAAGTAATTACTACTTAGCCTAGAAGTGTTCCTGTTGTGAATATTGCTGACAATATAAAATATGTATCATTTTAATTGGGATGGTATATTTTTAGTAACTTTTCAGACAGTTGCATAGATTTTTTCCAATAAGGATGACAGTTCTATGAGCTATTTTATATGAAAACACTAAGTTTTCATTAGAATAGTTGGAAAGTATAAAAATGACTATTCCAGAAAATAGTTTATCTAATACAAATTGTTTACATATTGTGATACCTTACTTGAAGGCAAAATGAGAAATATTTTTCTGAATAGACCATTTCTAGGATAAAAATAATTACTTATTAATGATGAATATGTAGGATTTTTCAGAGTATGAAAGTTCAGATTAATTTTCTCAGGGCAGTTTATAAACTAAAGAGTAATAAGGAATACATAT
>CAUYQV010077411.1:0-14610 GCA_963574575.1 Galagoides demidoff
TGATTAACCAAATGATATGAAAGTTATGTTAACCAGCTTGATGAAGATGTTTCAAATTGTATATGAAACAGCACAATGTACCCCATGTTGGCATCAATGTACACAGAAACCAATTAATAAAAAAAAAAAAAAAAAAAGAAATTTGAGGAAGAGGAACCTGGAAGGTTCAAAATGGAAAAAAATAAAATATGTGTCATACTACCTTTGCATAGGTTAGTCAAAGATATGGAATTTTTTTGAGAAATACATTGTAGGTATTTCTTGGGGTACAAAATTTCCTTTGTTGTCAGTTGGACAGATTTCTGGAAAAATGCCTGTAAACCACCCTTGATCTAGGATGGATTTACTGAAAAGTACCTTGCTTTGGAAAACTGAGAGAACTTTTGTTATTGAGCACTCTGAAGGCTTCTTTAATTTTCAGGAGCTTAAGAAATAGTTGTCAAATAATGACTGAGGAATTATCAAAATGTATTTGCTTGAATGTTCTACATATAGTTGTATAAGTAAAAGATTAGATATAATTCAACAAATGCTTTTACTGTGGTTAGAGCTATTTTATAGCATTAAAAGTATATAATTCTGAAGCATAATTAAGTCAAATTGAGGCTTGGTTTTTCAAGCAAAAGTCTATGCTGTCTTAGAATTGACATCAAAATTGTCATTCAATTTTTATACATTTACACATATTTTAGTATTTTATATGTAATATTATTATTGTGAAAGCATTAGGAAAATATAGAAGGTTGAGAGAAGTACATATTTTTCTGAGTAGAGCACCTCAGTGACACATTTTTAGAAATAATTGAGTAAGACAAACACTTGGTGTGGAACAAGATGACAGACTAGAAAGACCTCCTTACTAGTCACTCCAGGTAGAAAGGAGAAAGAAACCCCAACTGCCACTGGCTGGGGAAACTGACCCAGGGACATCACTCAGGGGCATAATGAAGCAGTAGGAGACTACAGGAGTCAGGGAGGAGGTCTGAAGCCGAAGAAAACCAGTATAGAAGGTAAATGCTTGGAAATGGGCAGGGAATGGACAGCCCTCCTGCCCAGAAGTTGGGGACAGGAAAAGGCTGTCCTGAATTTTTTTTTTTTTTATTTTGGGCTAAATCTGCTCACTGAAGTTGCCTTAGAAGTCTTAAACAAACAAGTAGACAGATTCAAACAGTGTCCAGAAGCTGGGACTGAAAACTGGGTAGGGTAGATCTCCCATTGGCTTGGCTGCTAGCTGAGTGCGACCACTGGGGGAAGGCCCTGTGGGAGAAACAGTCTGGAGGGTCCTAGTGCACTGTCAGTTCAGGTATGTCTGCTGAGCTTGAACATCCACCCTTGGGGCAAGCTGAGCGGCCCCCACACCCCTGGGAATTGTTCTTGGAGGCACTATGAGATGTGCCTCCTAAGGAATCTGGTGAGAGCTTTAGGATCCCAATCCCATGGGGACTGAATGCTGACAAAACAACCAGGCCCTAATTGAGGGCAACTAAGAAGACAGGACCTGATCTCCACAGCAACATGTATATATATATATATACTCTCTCTCTCAGCTATATATATACATTAGGAGGAACCAACATGGAACACACACACACATATGTTTGTATATATATATTCATATACACTCTCTCTGAGAATATATATATATATGTTCTGTGTTGGTTCCTCCTAATGTGTTTAGCCTTGAGAGAGAGGCTAAAATATATATATGAGAATATATATATTTGTTCCGTGTTGGTTCCTTTTAGTGTGTATGTGTGTGTATATATAGCCATGACACCAGGTGGCATTTTGATGTTAAGAGATGGAGAACATATACTCTGGATGAGGGCTGGAACCCTCTCTATAGTTGCTGTGGAGATGTGGAGATCAGGTCCTGTCTTCTTAGTTGCCCTCAATTAGGGCATATATATATATATATATATATATATATATTTCATTGAAGAAAGTAAAAATATAAAAATACAACAACAAACCCTAACATATATATGTATATAACGCTTTTTATTGTTGTGGCATTTTAATTTTTTCAGTTTTACTTTCTTTAATAGTAAGGGCTCCTCCATTTTTGTTACGGTATTTAAGGCCCTTTTATTCTCTCTTTCTTTATTATTTCTCTACTTTTTCTCTCTTTTGGTGGAGATAGTTCTACTTTCTCAACTTTCTCACATAAATTTCTCAAATAACAGCTAAGATCCTTTTCTTTATAAAATAATTGTATTTTTAATTTTCTTTACCTATTATTTTTCTTTTCTCTGAGTGGTGGGAAGTAATGGCATTGGTCTGGCTGGGGGGTCATGACATTGGCCTGGCTCAAGGAGATCAAGAGCTCATGGACTAGGTTGTCCTTATAGTTTTGGCCTTGGGAAAGAGAGTATTCACAGGTCCCCAATCAACATACTGCTGAATTTTTAATTTTATTTTATTTTTCTATTTCTATGTTTGGCAGAGATGGAATATTGTTTTTTCCCAGACAGGTAAGGAGCTCCTGAATCCATAGGACCCTCCCAATCCAGCACCCCAAAGTCCTAGAGTTACAGGTATGGACATAGCACCCTGCCAAATAACACCATATCTCCTATCACTCTCTTTCTCTACTTCCAGTGCTCTTCCTTTTTTTTCCTTTTCTGCTCTTTCTTCTACACCTAATGGCTGAACAAGGTAATTTAAAGTGAGAAGAAAAAAAATAATAGAAAAAAGTGAACAAGAAAAAAACAAACATGAGAAGGAACAAACAGAAAAATTCTGGCAATATGAATAACTGAAACAGAGCAACCCCCACCTCCAAGGGACTATGAGGTAACAATCACAGAGGATTCCACCTATAAGGAATTAATAGAAATAATAGAAAGGGAATTTAAAATATGGATGGAAAAGTAGTAAATGGTATTGAAAAGAAAATGGAACAGCAGAACCGAAATGTGGATAAAAGATATGAAGAACATAGAAAGGATATAGAAGAGTTTAAGGAATTAAGCAATAAGGGAACATAATGGTGCAGTAAAAAGTATCAATAATAGATTAGACCATGGAGAAAAAAGAATCCCAGAGCTAAATATAAAGCTCTTGAGCTAAACCATGTAGTTAGAGCATTCACTCAGAGAATTATGGGACTTCATGAAGCATTGAACCATATAAATATCGGGAACCATGAATGGGAAGTAGAACATTCCAGAATATTCCAAAGGAATTGAAACCCTACTGAAAAATAATATAAATGAAAATTTCTCAAATTACACTAAAGTTTCAGAAATAATACTTTTACAGGAATTTCAAACCCCAGGTCACTGAACACAAACAGAGCATCTCCAAGACACATTATCATGAACCTGTCCAAAAATGAGATGAAAGAGAAAATTCTGAAAGCAGCCAGGAGTAAAGTCCAAGGAGTAAAGTCCAACTCACTTACAGGGTCAGAATCATCAGGGTGCCAGTAGACTTTGCAGCTGAAACTTTCCCAGCCAGAAGAGAATGATCAGCTATTTTTAACCTTCTGAAATACTACAATTTTCAGCCTAGAATTCTGTACCCTGCTAAACAAAGCTTCAAAATTGATGGAGAAATGGAATATTTTACTGATATGAAAACATTGAAGAAATTTGCCACATCATAACCAGCTCTATAGGAAATATATAGGAAATATTTTGACCTATTCTCCATGCTGATCTCCACAATGTCCCACCAGCAAAGTAAACACCCACAGACTAAAGGACAAAACCTACCTTCCAAAATGGCACAAAGAATAAAACTAAGTAATGGACTTTCACAAAATAAGATGAATAAAAATCTACCACACATATTCATTCTCTTAATAAATATTAATTACTTGAATTCCCCACTGAAGAGGCACAGGTTTGGTGATTAGACAAAAAAGCAAATGTCATCCACATGCTTTCTCCAGGGAACACACCAAACCTTGAAGGATAAGTCTAGATTCAGAGTAAAGGGGTGGAAAACAGTATTTCAGGATGGAGATCAGAAGAAAGGAGGGATCACAATCTAATTTTCAGATACAAGTGGATTTAGAGCAACTAAAGTTAGGAAAGACAAAGATGGTCACTTAATTTTGGTAAAGGAATCAATACAACAAGAGGACGTTTCAATTCTAAATATGTATGCACCCCCCTTAAATGCTCACAGTTTTATGAAACAGACCTTGATTGGTCTGAGCACAATTATATTAAAAAAAAAAC
Source organism: Galagoides demidoff (assembly GCA_963574575.1). NCBI lineage: Eukaryota > Metazoa > Chordata > Mammalia > Primates > Galagidae > Galagoides > Galagoides demidoff. The sequence continues at coordinate 4,191 of CAUYQV010077411.1, forward strand.
CCACTATAATAGCTGGGAACCTAACACCACTCAGGGAGACCTGGACAGATCATCTAAACAGAAAGTAAACAAAGATACAAAGAACTTAAACGTGACCCTGGAGCAAATGGGATTAATAGACATATAGAATACACCATCCCAAAGCTAAGGAATATATGTTCTTTTCATCAGCCCATGGAACATACTCCAAAATAGGTTATATCCTAGGATACAAATTAAACCCAAACAAAATTAAAGGAATTGAAATTATACCTTGTATCTTCTCAGACCAGAAGGCAATAAAAATATAACTAAATGCCAACAAAAATTTTCATCCCCATAAAAAGGCATGGAAATTAAATAATTTTATGCTGAGTGATACTTGGGCCAAGGATAAGATGAAAAATGAAATAATTAAATTCCTTGAACATAACAACAATGAAGACACAATTTAGCAAAATCTGTGGGACAATGAAAACACAGTCCTAAGAAGGAGATTTAGTCCATTAGATGTCTACTTCCGAAAAACAGAAAGAGAGGATGTCAACAAACTCTATGCCCAGAAATTTGACAATGTGAAGAAAATGGACCAATTGCTGTAATCACACCTTCTCCCTAAACTTAACTAAGAAGAACTAAATCTCTTGAGTAGACCAATCAAGCACTGAGATCAAAGAAACAATAAAAAATCTTCCACCCAAAGAAGGTCCTGGACCAGTTGGCTTCTGAATAGAATTCTATCTCACCTTCAAAGAACAGCTTATATTGATTTGCAGAAACTATTCCAAAACACTGAGAAGCAATAATCTTCCCCAACGTATTGTACAAACCAAACATCACCTTGATACCAAAATCAGGAAAAGACTCCCCTAAAATGAAAAACTACAAACCAATTTTACTAATGAATATTGATGTCAAAATACTCAAAAAACTTAGCCAATAGACTACAGCTACACATTAAAAATATTATACATCACAATCAAGTAGGCTTCATCCCAGGGATGAAAGGCTGGTTTAACAAAAGCAAATTCATAAATGTTATTCATTATGTCAATAGGAGCAAAACCAAAGACCATATGATCCTCTCAATAAATGAATGAAAAGCATTCAATAAAATTCAGCATCATTTTCTAACAAAAACACTTAAGAATATAGGCATAGGTGGCACATTTTTTCAGCTCATTGAAGCCATCTATGAAAAATCCACAGCTGATATCATATTGAATGTAGTAAAACTGACAGCCTTTCCATTTAGAACTAGAATCAGACAAGGATGTCCACTATTGCCACTATTATTCAACATTTTACTGGAAGTTCTAACCAATGCAATCAGGCAAGAGAATAATATAAAGGACATCCAAATGGGGTAGAGGACATCAAACTCTTGGTCTTTACTGTTGATATGATTTTTACTTAGAGAACCCCAGATACTCAACAACAGGACTTCTGGAAATTATCAAGAAATACTGTAACATCTTGGAGTATAAAATCAATGTTCACAAATCCGTAGCCTTTGCATATACCAACAACAGCCAAATTAAAAAGCTAATCAAAGACACAATTCCCTTCATAGTAGCTTCAGAGAAAATGAGATACCAAGGAATATATCTAACAAGAGGTGAAGGACCTCTACTAAGAGAATTCTGAAATCCTAAGAAAAGAAATAGCAGAAGACATTAACAAATGAAAAAACATACCATGTTCCCAGCATAGAAGAATGGTACGAATCAACATTGTTAAAATGTCTATACTTCCCAAAGCAATCTATAGATACAATACAATTCCTATTAAAATACCATCATACTTTGAGGAACTGGAAAAATAGTTCTTCATTTCAAATGGAACCAGAAAAAAACCTCATATAGCCAAGGCAACTCTTTTTGTAATAAAAACAAATCCAGAGGCATTATTCTGCAAGACTTTAACCTATATTACAAGTTTACAGTATTTAAAACAGCATGGTTTGGGCACAAAAACAGAGATAAAGATATTATATAGATATTTAGAACTGAGTAGAAATCCAAGAGATAAAACCAGCCTCTACTTGCCATCTCATCTTTGATAAACCAAACAAAAGCATACCCTCAGGAACAGAATACCTATTCAATACGTGGTGTTGGGAGAACTGGATAACCACATGTAAAAGATTAAAATTGGACACACGCCTTTCACCATTTAGAAAAATCTACTCAAGATGGATAAAAGATTTAAATCTAAGACATGAAATGATAAAATCCTAGAAGGAAGTATGGGATGAAGATATTGTCCAGGGAAAAGATTTTATGAAGACTTCAGTGGCCATTGCAATAAGAACAAAAGGGAATTAATTAAACTGAAAAATTTCTGCAGCACTAAGGACACAACAATCAAAGGAAATAGGACAACTTTAGAATGGGAAAAGGTATTTGCATGTTATGAATCTGACTAAAGTTTGATAACTAGACTCTATAGAGAATGCAAATCAATCAACCAAAAGAAGAGCAAACAATCCCATCTATCACTGGGCAACAGACATGAATAGAACCTAATCTTCTCTGAGGAAGATAGACCGATGGGTGACAAACATGCAAACAAATCCTCATTGTCCCTAATCGTCAGAGAAATGAAAATCACAACCACCCTGAGATATCACCTAACCCTAGTAATATTAGCCCACATCACAAAGTCCCAAAGTTGCAGATACTGACATGGATATGGAGTGAGGGGAACACTTTTCCACAGTTCCCACCAATCCCACTGGTGGGACTGCATACTTATACAGCCTTAATCCCTCTACTAGGTATCTGCCCAGATGAAAAAAAAACTATTTTATCATAAAGACATTTGCACTACATGGTTTATCACGGTTCAGTTTATAGTTACCAAGATGTGGAAACAATGTAAATGCTCATTAACTAAGGATGAATCAGTAAATTTTGGTATATTATGTATACCATCAAGTACTATTCTGCCATAAAAAGACATGGTGCCTTTACATCTTTTATATTAACCTAGATCAGTGGTTCTCAACCTTCCTAATGACACAGCCCTTTAATACAGTTCCTGGGGGTCACGACCCACAGGTTGAGAACCGCTGACCTAGTTGGAGTTGAAACACATTCTTCTTAGTAATGTATCATAAAAATGGAAAAACTATTATCCAATGTACTCAATACTAATATGAAGCCAATAGACAATGTAATTCACACCCACATAGGAGAAAAATTCATTTCACAGCAAGTTGGGGGAAAGGGAAGAAGGAAGGGAGGAAAAGGGGGCTTGGGGTGCTCCTACTTAATGGGCACAATTTGTATGACATGCCTTTCGGTTATGGGACACAGCTTCAAGAGGGAATGTACCTAACAAACTCAAATTTGTTTATGCCCTCACATTACCCTGAAACAAAAATAAATAAATAAATAATTTTTTTTAAAAAGAGAAGTAAACAAGACAGTATTTTAGGCAATATAGGTAACACAAAATTAGATCTCCGCTAATTTTCAGGATGGCTATTCTGTATGACACAATTTCTTTGAAAATAATTTTGTAAATCTCATCAGTGCATTAAGTCAAACCTGGTAATGCACAGAATGACTAGTAGGTAACTAGTCACCGTCTGATGTCAGCCAAGGTCATTTAGTACATCACCTGAACTTAGTAGATTTTTATTTAAAACTATAGCACAAAATCTAAAATTTAAAATCTCTTTTTGCGCTTTGTTTTTAATAAGGACTCAAAAGTTATCAGTTGCAAAGAGACAAAATTCAATGTTTGGATTAAACAAAATGTGCCATTTCTGGAAAAATTGCCTTTTTCTTGTCTATTTTTTCTTGCTTCGTACATCTGTGCTTTTGTACAATAAAAACTAGTTATCATGGCAACTGCAGAATCATGTGCACTATCTCAGCTAAAATACTCCTTGTTTGAGATGAGAAATAGTTTGTTAAATATTTGAACAGTATAATGCTATATACAGAAGGGAAATTTTTGTTAGAAGAACTATGTAATAAAACTATTCAGTGCATTTTGTTTAAATGATTTTCTAATAAATAATTTATTGTCAGTTAAGCAACATACTTAATAGTGACAATGAAGAAACTCTTAATATAATAAAAAGTAAATTAAAGAAGCTTAAAAATTTAACATTATAAGTAAATTATATGACAACTGAAAGTCTTTCCTTTCAGTAAAGAGTATTTAAGGGTTTTTTCTTTTCCAATATGGTCAAATAGTAGTAAATAAAAATATCAAGATATTGTTATAAACTAAAGTGAAAAAGCTCCAGAATCTCTAGCATGTATCATAAAATTGCTGCTGATTTATTATCATTCCTATTACTCATGATATTTTATGTTGCAATTTAAACTAAATTAAACATAAAGGAGACAGTTACGGATTCACTTAACTAAATTTCTAGGAGGGATGAAATAATAATTCAAGCTCTAGGGAAAACCACTATGCAAATAAGAAATTCCTCCATTAATTTTTGATGTTTTTTTTTTATTTCTCTTTATTCTGTCCTAGTTTCATTTCTGATAAAGTAGGGTGGGTGTACAGCCACCTAAGTTTCAAAGTTTTCCCCCTCTCTACTTTCAAGCCAGAGAGAGAAGATAATTCCCTTTTTGAAGAAGAAAGGCACTAATCTAGAAAGATCCTGTATGGGATTTTATTCTTGAGTTATTTACCCTTGGTAAAAAGTCTGGAAATTGGAAACAAAGGATGGAATGATCATGACAGGTAAGAGATTTATAATATGACAGACAACTATGACCTTAATCCAATATGTGTAAACCATAGTTAATCAGAAAATAGCCACTGTGTTCAAGTTCATCTTCTCTGAAATAACTCCCATGGCACAAGCATGTTGTTTACTTATTACATATTCATTAAAGCCTGTGTCTCTTTCATGGCATTTTCTTCCTTGGCTAGGAAAGATGAGTTCCTCTGTTTTGTAGCAGCAATGCACTTGCCTCCATCCATCAGCATTTATGCAGGTTTTTATTTTTTTACCTTATGAGTTCGACATTTCAAAGTAGATAAATATTGTAAGTGGGTCAAATAATTGGGTGTGTCTTAGAAGAAGGATGTTGCAAATAAGCATTGGCAGTCAGGACATATATCCTAAAGCTAAAAGTTTTTTCTTTCTTGTCCTCTCTTCTAAATTTCTACAAATTAGCAAAGAGATGTAAGTTTCTGAATTGGAGAGGAGAAAAGAAAATACACGTCTGTTGTTTATGAAAGTAGAGACGTTCGTGCATCAAAGACACCTTCATCTTCATACTCCTCTTTGTGTCTTCGAAGATCTTTACCCTCTTTTTTCCCCTCTATCTCTTCTGGGTTTTATACCTCAAACCATATTCAGGAAAATATATTCATAACACAATGATTTTAATTCAAGATAGACCCAGGAATTCTAATGCAGACAAACTAAATAATACCAAATAATATTGCTAAATAAGTAATATATCTATTTAAGAGAATTATGTTTAAAAGCTCATTCTCATAGTTAATACATGTAATTGCACAGATTAAAGTTAAGTACTTTAACTAAACCAAATCACTTTCATGTGGGAGCTATATTTACCTCAAGTGAAATAATTAGAAAGAAAACATTTTAAAATGGGGTGGAAGTGGTGAAGAAATGAATAGGTGATGCACAGAGTAATTTCAGGGCAGTGAAAACCTCTGATAGATCCTCTCAGGGTGGATACATGTCACTGTATGTTTGTTCAAACTGACAGAATGTGCAATACAGAGTGTGAATGCTAATGTAAACTATGAACCTCAGGTGATTCTGATGTGTTGATGTAGCTTCATCAGTTGTAACAAATGCACCACTCTGTTGGGGGATGTCGATAATAGGGGAGACTACATATGTGTGGCAACGTATGGGAAATCTATAAACCTTCTCAGTTTGGCTGGGAACTACAACTGCTCTGCACACACACACACACACACAAAAGTGTTAAGAAAAATAAGCACTATTAATAATCAAAATTTGACAAATCCTGTTCACGCAACATGACGTTAGCAACATCACCACCACCATGATTATGATCAATACCATAATTTATATATGTTGAGTAATTAAGGTCTGGGGGCTATGTCAAGTACTTTCCACATATTATCTCATTTAATCCATACTAAACTCCACAGGAATGGTTACTCTGATTACTCACATTTCCCAGCCAATGAACAGGTAAAGATGTTAATTGAGTTTCACTAGAATATAGATCACATCTGCATGTCAAAGTCAAGCAAAATTTTCTGGAAGTATATCTGCCTTTGAAAGCTGGTTAAAGAATTGAGGATAATTTGAAAATTTATGTAATGCTAACTGAATGATGGAATAGGATAAATTTCTAGTGTGTCTTTAACCAGCAGGAGTGCAAGATGACATACTATTGCCTAATTTGGGCACTTCTGTAACTCATCAACACAGTTGGGCAAATGAAACAATGCAGTCACACAAACTGCTTTCTGCAATTAATGTGATGGCAATTCTCTTTTTATATGAAATTTTACCATCCGAAACAACGTAAATGACTAGTACCTCCCACCTCCAACAGCCCCTTCTCCCTAATCCTGTTCCTTTCCATGTTTGAAAAGAAGATGTCATCATTTGAAATTCATCTTGCCAAACTTGCCCTAAAACTTAAATTAAGAGTAAATAAGACATTTTGTCCTTCATATAGAATACTCTCTATCAACCTGCACTAGATATGTACTTTTATCCCATGCTTTAAGTGGTATACAAGTTGCCTTTATTTAAAACCTTTTCATGCACTTTGACAATTGTCTTAGTGGAACGATTTCCAGAGTTCTTCAAGTTCGTTGTAGCTCTAATCAGTCCCCCATTTTTGCCTTTGAGTCTCCTACAAGATGGCTACTACTTGAAACACGTTTTAGGAAACATTGCTCTGTACGCAGCAATGTAGACATTATTCCCCAAATACATACTACTACTTTGGAATAATTTGGCCTTTGCTCATATAATTCCCCCATGGGTGGAATAGTCTTCTGATCCTCTGATTTTACAGTTTTACTTGGTGAATGTCTACTTGTTCTTTAAGGACAAGATAAAATGTCATATTTCCTGTTAAATATGTGTCCTTTACTTCCCTGGGTTAAAATAATAGCAAATTTTAAATATGTCTCTTATGATTCTTATTTTTGCAAAACTTTCTCTCCTCAAATGAATGGCAATGTCATGAGAAGAGTGAAACTTTTCATCTGTAATTATATTTTCATTACTACAATAGGAATGACTTTTAATATAGATGTTTTGTCCTACTTATTTTGAAATTCTTTATCCAGCTTAGTGGTACCATCCAAACTTCCGGGATAGAAAGATAAATTCCAACAAGCTGGCCAGTTGAATCAAGGCTTAGGAATCACTTAAGGAAGCAGTCTGAGATAAGACTAGATCAGCTGACTGAGAACATGCTGTAGTGTTTTAAATGCATTGTGAGTATTTTTAATTTTCTAGGCAATAGGGAACGTTGTTTTTGAGCAGGAAATAACATAACCCAGCATGAAAGCAATGCTTTGTAGTGAGAGTTCTGGCAGCTGAATTTAGGAGAGATGGTAGTTGAATCATTGATTCGAAACTGACTGCAGTTATCCAAGTGAGAAGTAATATTGGCCAGACAAATGTGACACCATTAGAAATGGGACACAGACATAAAACGTGATTTGATAGATACCAGAGATATTTCATTGGTAGATTGATTATGAAGAGTGCACAAGGACTTGGAGGAGTCAAAGATGATTTTGATGTTTCTCATGTGGTTTTCTTGAAATTTAGTAGAACTATGAGGTAAAAATAGTAATCTAATTATTTTATATCACCATATGCCAGAGAACAATGCCTTGCGGAGATGAGATGTAAGGGAAAGGAAAGATTTGTGAGTCACAGACGTTTATAGTCCCATGTGCACTCAAAACAGTAGTGAAGCATACCTCATAGAAGGATACCTCTCTTACAATTTTTCTAAGAATAGCCCTAGGGTATCAAGTAATAATTTGGAAACTAATGCAAAAATGATGATTATAATTAATACAGTTCTACTCAAGGTTTTACTATTAATTTATGTATGTTGTTGTTTTTTGCTCAACTATATAATTATAGAGCAATTAAAATGACAATGATTAAATAGTAAGACACTACTCCTGCCCAGAATAAAATAATTAGAAATCTACCCATGTGTCTAAAGGAAATTTGAAACATTTCATTTAACTAAGTTGAATATTAAAATGATGAAAATTCAGCCTATTTTCTACCTTTAAGCACGAACTGAAGAGAGAATTCATGCTTTCTTCACTGTGTCTTTAACCCCTAATTCTTCACTGAAAATAGAATGGAACCCAGATGTCATTGAAATCCGTCGGCTGTTCCAAAGCAAGCATTCTGGCTCTCCACCTTTAAAAAGCAGTTCTCCACTGCCCTATTTACACATATATGTATGGGGTGTACAAAAAGCCATAGAGAATGTCTATTTAGTACAATATGACTCTGTACAAGGTGAATATCTCTTTTCCTGCCATGGCCATGTCTAACAGGAGACATCATAGTATAGACGGAGTTGCAGTCAGATTCATAGGAGAGCTCTCTCCCTTATCACTCGTACAAAGAATGAGATGCCCCTAACACTGAATTCACCCTGAGTGAACAATCTCTCGATGCTATTCTGTTTAATACCTGTAAGGACTTCTGCTAGTAATTTTAAAGAAATGGAAATTCATAGACCAATTTAATTTATTTAATCAAAAGAAAAAACTGTTATGGGCATTCAGTGCTCCTTTACTGGACTAGGATCATTTACATTTTCTATTCCCATATGTATATTAAAGCTTACTTGTTTTCATTCTGATGTAAAATATAAATATAATCGTTATGTTATGAAAAGAGTCAGACATTACTATCATTATTTTACACTTACATTTTGTAAAGAATGTTACAGTAGTTGAAATGAATTTCAAGATAAAATTGACATGTAACAGCCACAAAAAAATATACATTGATATAGCCTGAATTTGTTGCTACATTTGCCAGTACTACCTCCTCACAAATATGCCAGCTATTCTCAAAATTGAGGCCTGACATCTTCATTTGTTTTCCGTGTGATTTTTCCCTATGAACACATTTCTCTAAAAAGAACAATCATCACTTCACATATCTGAATTTTCTCCTCCAAGAGTCCTCCATCAGGACAAGGGCTCACTTAATGATGAGTCTGTGGATCTGTCTCTCTCCTTCCTCCCACGCATCATTCTTCAAATCATTTATCAAGGCATAACCGTTCTACTCCATGGGGTTTTACATAACTGTCCTTTACTCTCTTCTAGATCCACCCTCTTCTACTTTAATCAAAGTCATCATCAGATCATCCTAAGGCTACTGCAATTATCTGCTAATTGAATTCCCTCCCTTAAGACTCTTGGCAATGCAACCCATTGAATAAAGAACTGCCTGATTAATCATCCTAAAATGGTACTTTGTTCATGTCAGACCATGCTTGAAAATACATACTTCATTTCTTTCAAATAACATTCTTTCTTAAGTCACAAATTTAAGACCCTCACTAATTGGCCACGATCTCTTTCCATTCAAAAATCTAGTTACTGAGTGCCTAGTACACAAACTTAATTCTAGAGATACGTGGGAGAAACAGGACAAAGAACTTACCTTCCTAGAAACAGTATTCCAAGGAAGCCTTGCTGTTCATGCTCAGACTTTATTTTTCTGACTCAACACCAATGACCAGACAACACACACTCCAACTGTTTTTTAATAGAGCAATTCCAATTCTAAACTCCCATGACGTGTTCCATTGAAAGGGGATATCTTCATTTTTCATCCTCCTGTTTATCTGGATGGAAGAGAAATTCTTTTCCTCTAAAGAAAAAAAGACTTGGAGCAGCTCTTCATCTCTTTTTTCCACAAACACATACAGAGTCCTCAGGAAAGGAACAGTGGTTTATCCAACTGATTGGCAACATACAGGGATGTATATGGAACTCGTGGCTCAACCCCTGTATAGCTAGCTAGCTTTCTTTCTTTCTTTCTTTCTTTCTTTCTTTCTTTCTTCTTCCTTTCTTTCTTTCTTTCTTTCTTTCTTTCTTTCTTTCTTTCTTTCTTTCTTTCTTTCTCTCTTTCTCTCTCTCTCTCTCTCTGTCTTTCTCTTTTTCTCTCTTTCTTTCTCCCTCCCAGCCTGATGAGCCAAATGATAGAGTCCCTCTGGGTGTCTTTCTTTTATTTGTCTTTCTTTTTTTTGTCTTTAGTGTCTAGTATATTATCTAGCACATAGAAGACTCTCAGTGAATATTAATTGAACGAATAGAGTTCATAATCCCTTGAAATTTCTCCAAGTTCTATTCTATGATTTATAATTTTATATTTATTTTTGTTTTCAACATCAATTCAAATGTCAGGGGCCAATTTGTTGTTTACCCATTGCTT
>CAUYQV010077412.1:0-17502 GCA_963574575.1 Galagoides demidoff
GATGGCTACAACCAAAAAATGGCCAGGAGTTGTGGCGGGCATCTGTGGTCCCAGCTACTTGGGAGGCAGAGGCAGGAGACTCACTTGAGCCCAGGAGTTGGAGGTTGCTGTGAGCTGTGATGCCATAGCACTCTACCCAGGAGGACAGCTGGAGGCTCTGTCTCAAAAAAAAAAAAATACATTAACTAGACCAGCTCTAATCTTTTATGTTTTTTTTTTAGAGACAGAGTTTTACTTTGTTGCCCTTGTTAGAGTGGAAACGGTGTAACTGAGATTCCAACCAGTGTCCTGGAAGACTCCAGAATGGAACTGTGGAAAGGACACCAGTTTTTTTTTGTTGTTTTTTTTTTTTTTTTTGGTTTGTTTGAGACAGAGTCTCCCTTTCTCACCCTCAGTAGAGTGCTGTAGCGTCATAGCTCACAGCAGCCTCAAACTTTTGGGCTTAAGTGATTCTCTTGCCTTAGCCTCCCAAGTAGCTGGGACTATAGGCACCTGCCACAACGCCTGGCTATTTTGTAGTTGTCATTTCTGTTTGACAGGCCCAGGCTGGGTTTGAACCTGTCAGCCTCAGCGTATATGGCTGGCACTGTAACTACTGTGCTACGGGCACCAAGCCAGGACACAGGTTTTGACATCAATCCATTTCTGCAAAGGTTGACCTGGACCTTTTCTTCTCTGAGCCTCAGTTTCCTCATTGATAAAATAAAGGGTTGTTTTACAAAATAAAAATAATAGCAATAAAAAGCCCGACACAGTTTTGGCCCCACAGTAGGGGCTGGATATGTAATTATCCATCTCACCTGTGTCCGCGGGAGGCTGCCCCCTTGGGGCAGAGTGGGAGGGAGAGGGTTGTGGAGCACAGGTAGGGTCCTCCTCATCTACCCTTGCCACTTACCAGCTGTGGGGCCTGGGCTAGGGATGGGCACTTGGGGGGATCTATAGGCAGAACCCAGGCACACTATGGACGGCTTAGGAGACCCCTCCCCCAGCAAGCCCATCCTGGTTGGAGAGGTGCTGCTCACAGGGGACAGTGCAGTAGGGGCATCTTTGGGCCCATCACCAGCTGCCCCATCACTGTAGCCCACCGGCTTTTTTCCCAGAAGGCTGCAGTCCCTTCTCCTGCTCGCGCCATAGGGCCTGCCTCTTAGCCTCCGTGCTGCTCCTGCTAGCAACTCTAACTGCCTTCATTGCCCTGATCATCATCCTTGGACTCCCACTACGTATGCCAGGTAAGGGTGGTCGAGAGAGGGTGGGGGGCCAGGCAAGGTGGCTCATGCCTGTAATAATCCTAGCACTCTGGGAGGCTGAGGGGGATGGATTTTCTTGAGCTCTCAGTTCAAGACCACCCTGAACAAGAGTGAGCCCCAGTCTCTAAAAATAGCCAGGCATTGTGGCAGGTGCCTATAGCCCCAGCAACTTGGGAGGCTGAAACAAGAGAGTTGCTTGAGCCCAAGAGTTTGAGGTTACTGTGAGCTGTGCCACCACAGCACTTACTAAGGGTAACAAAGACAAAAAAAAAACCCACCTCACTGGGGGCTGTGGGCAGTGACTCAGGCCTGTAATCCTAGCCTTCTGGGAGGCTGAGGGGAGTGGATTGCTTGAGTTCAGTTCAACACCAGCCTGAGCAAGAGTGAGATCCATCTCTACTAAAAATAGAAAAATTAGCTGGGCATTGCAATGATACCTATAGTTTCAGTTCCTCAAAAAGCTGAGGCAGGAGGATTGCTTGAATCCAGGAGTTTGAGGTTGCTGTGAGCTAGGCTGATGCCATGGCATCCTAGGCAACAGAGTGAGACTCTGTCTCAAAAAAAAAAAAAAACAACCCCAAAACTAGGCTCGGTGCCTGTGGCTCAAGCGGCTAAGGCGCCAGCCACATACATCTAAGCTGGTGGGTTCAAATCCAGCCCTGGCCCACCAGAAACAATGACGGCTGCAACCAAAAAATAGCCAGGCATTGTGGCGGGAGGCAGGAGAATCGCTTAAGCCCAGGAGTTGGAGATTGCTGTGAGCTGTGATGCCACAGCACTCTACCCAGGGTGACAGCTTGAGGCTCTGTCTCAAAAAAAAAAAAGAAAACCAAAAAAAACAAAACTCCAAAAAACTCTACTTCACCGAGTTTGAACATTGTCCTCAGAAGCTCCCTGTGAGACTATAAATAAGTTTTTAATAAAAGAGAGAAACTTTATTTATTCTGCACATTCTGTTTTATGTTTGTTCATAGAAAAGCTTCTATTAATCCCCCCAATAGTCCTATAGGGTGTGTGCTATGACCCTCATTTTGCAAACAAAGAACCTGAGGCTCAGCATTTAGGTCATCTGCCAAGGTCAAGCAGCTGGCAATGGTAGAACAGGGGCTTGAGCCCCATCTATGGCACAAATCCAGCATGTTCTCTAGTTCTCCAGCCCCTCGGTTCAGCTCATGAAGGGAACTTAGGCAGGTTTGATGGCAGTTATGCCCTTGAGAGCACCACCCTTGACCCTCCGGGGCCTCCTGCTGCCCTTTCAGGACGCCAGGTTTGCATAACACTGACGAACAGGACAGGCTTCTTGTGCCACGACCAGAGGCACTGCATCCCGGCCAGCAGGGTCTGTGACGGCATCCGCACTTGTGCCCAGGGCGAGGATGAGGATGAGGGCTTGTGCCGTGAGTACCTGCTCGGCCCTGGCCCTAACCTTGATGGGCCTTCCCGGGGGCCACCCCCAACTCTCCCTGCAGCTATACAAAAGCACCACCAGCCCTGAGCATATCAGGCCCCTTTTACACCCATGTCATTTGTTATATAGAGACCCAGTTAGGAGCATCCGCCCCTGCCTGTACCAGTCAGGTACATGCTGTGGGTCCCCACTGAGGAAAGCCTTCACTCTGCGCATCTCCTCTCCCAGAGAACCTGCTTTCATCCTTCAAGGCAGAGTTCAAGTGGTACCTCCTCCAGGAAGCCTCCCCTGGCTCCCGTATTAGGTTAAGGGGTTAAACTTCCTTTGGGCTCTCATAGCTCCTATGCTTCCCTGTGTCCCAACCTCAGTCACACTGGTTGTCACTCTCAATCGGGATATCTGCCCCCACCCTCATCAGCCTGTGAACTCGTCTGGGCCAGCTCTGGACTGTGAACTCCTCTGGGCACAGAGGGATATTATTGCTAAATGAACAGGCAAATGAGTGGGAAGACCTGGCTCTAGCCTGTAGAGACCTGCAGAGAGAGGCGGATGTAGCTACAACAGGTATTAAAGATGCAAGGCAGTGGCTGGCCCCACAGGAGAGAGAGAGCCTGGAGAGTTGTAGTGGGGGGGGGGGTGGTGGGGGTTGGGGCACTTTGGGGAGGGGGGACTTTGGATCGTGGACTCTTGAGAATAGAAGTCTTAGCAGCATCTAGTCCATGCCCTAGCCCATACCAAATCCTCTCTCTTGCAAGCCCAGCAGAGGCTGCCCTGGGGTGGGGAGCTCAGCACAGGAGGCAGTCACCTCTAGAATTGGATAGTTTTTCCCAGGAAAGATCTTCCTTATCTTGAGCTTAGCCCAGCTTCCCAGGAGTGTCCCTGACTGGTTCATCAGCCCCTGCCCCCGACAGACCATGTTTTAATCCCTGTCTGATGATGGCGACTCTGCATGGATTTGGAGGTGCTGTCTAACCCCTGTCCCATGATGGGGGCACTGCCTGGATTTGGAGGTGCTCTCTAACCCCTGTCCCATGATGGGGACACTGTGTGGATTTGGAGGTGCTCTCTAACCCCTGTCCTGTGATGGTGGTACTGCATGGATTTGGAGGTGCTCTCTTGCCCCCTTTTGAGTGGCCTCTTCTCTAGAAACACCTTGAACTCCCACAACCACCACCCCTTGAGACCAGTTCCTGTCCTCCCCACTCTACCAGTGCCCCACAGGACACATATTAACTGCCAGTGTCCCTCTCCCTGGACAGGCTCCAGAAGCATCCCTGACACTTCCAGCTGGTCTGGCGAGTCCAAGGCACAAAGGCTTGTCCCTTCCCTGACCTGAGGTTTACACCTCTACTGATCTGGGCTGAGTTTCTAGAGTTTGAGGGGCCCTGTCACATTGCTGTCTCACACGGATCCATTTTCAAGAATGATGCTCTGACTCCCTCTCACAGGGTGTGTGAACCCTCCATGCCCTGCGCTCTGAGGCCCAGATACAAGTCTTTTTTTTTTTTTTTTTTTTGAGACAGAGCCTCAAGCTATCCCCCTGGATAGAGTGCCATGGCATCACAGCTCATAGCAACCTCCAACTCCTGGGCTCAAGCGAGTCTCCTGCCACCGCCTCCCAAGTAGCTGGGACCACAGGCGCCCGCCACAACGCCCGGCTATTTTTTGGTTGCAGCCATCATTGTTGTTTGACGGGTCCGGGCTGGGGATTCGAACCCGCCACCTTAGGTGTACGTGGCTGGCGCCTTAGCCGATTGAGCCACAGGCGCTGAGCCCCAAATACAAGTCTTCACTTCACATTACTTCTTTTTTTTTTTTGAGACAGAGTCTCGCTATGTCACCCTCAGTAGAGTGCTGTAGCGTCATAGCTCACAGTAACCTCTAGTTCTTGGGCTCAAGCAATTCTCTTACCTCAGTCTCCCAAGTAGCTGGGAATACATGTGCCCACCACAATACCCAGCTAATTTTTTTTAGAGATGAGGTCTTTCTCTGGCTCAGGCTGGTCTCAAACTTGTGAGGTCAGGTGATCTACCCACCTCTACCTCTCAGAGTGCTAGAATTACAGGTTTGAGCCACCTCACCCACCCTTCTTTTTAATTTTATTTCTTGAGACAGAGTGCCATGGTGTCATAGCTTATTTTTTTTTTTTTGAGGCAGAGCCTCAAGCTATCCCCCTGGGTAGAGTGCCGTGTCATCACAGCTCATAGCAACCTCCAACTCCTGGGCTCAAGCGAGTCTCCTGTCTCAGCCTCCCAAGTAGCTGGGACCACAGGCGCCTGCCACAACGCCCGACCATTTTTTGGTTGCAGACATCATTGTTGTTTGGTGGGCCCGGGCTGGGGATTCGAACCCGCCACCTTAGGTGTATGTGGCTGGCGCCTTAGCCACATAAGCCGGTGTCATAGCTTGTTCACAGCAACCTCAATCTTTTGGGTTCAAGTGATCCTCTGGAACTACAGGCACCCTCCACCACCTTGCTATTTTTTTCTATTTCATAGAGATGGGAGGAGGTCTCTCTCTTGCTCAGGCTTGTGTCAAATTCCTGAGCTCAAGCAATATACCTGCCTTGGCCTCCCAGCATGCTAGGATTACAGGTGTGAACTACTCTGCCTGGCCTACATTTACTCTTTTTTCCTTTCCTTCTTTCTTTCTTTCTTTCTTTCTTTTTTTTTTTTTTTTGGAGACAGTGGCTCACTTTGTCATTATTATTGGTAGAGTGCCATGACAGCACAGCTCACAGCAACCTCAAACTCTTGGGGTCACGTGATCCTCTTTCCTCAGCCTCCCAAGTGGCTGACTATAGGCACCCACCACAATGCTTAGCTATTTTTTTTTGAGATGGGGAGGCTGGTCTCAAACTCTTGAGCTCAGGCAGTTGACCTGCCTCAGCCTCCTAGAGGATAACAGGTTTAAGCCACCACACCTGGCCTACATTTATTCTTATTATGCTCCAGTTAGAAGAGGCTTCCTGGAGGTAAAAGGACTTGAACCTGAACTTGAAAGTGGAATGGTTTTAGATAAGTGTCAAGGAGGACTTTCTGGAGGGGGCAATCATGGAAGCAAGTGGTGTAGGGTGGGAACGTGTGGAAGCCAGGGAATAGCAGCTCTCCAGGCATCTTTCTGCTACACAGGGAGAGAGTACTCCCCTCCCGCTGATTCACCTGCCCTTCCTGAGATGGACGGGCCTGACCTCAAACGGTGGCCAGGTGTGGGCTTCTTCCTGTCTCATCTGTCCTTCTGCAGGAGATGTGCCCCAGAGCCTGCCCAGCTTCCTGGTGGCCCACTGTGGAGACCCAGCCTCCTGGATCTACTCGGACCAAAAATGTGATGGTACCAACAACTGTGGGGACTGCTCAGATGAACTGAGCCCAGGTGAGGGTCTGGGCACAGGCTGGGCTGGAGCAGGTGGCCAGAGAGAGAGGCT
Organism: Galagoides demidoff; assembly: GCA_963574575.1. Taxonomy (NCBI): domain Eukaryota; kingdom Metazoa; phylum Chordata; class Mammalia; order Primates; family Galagidae; genus Galagoides; species Galagoides demidoff. The sequence continues at coordinate 6,080 of CAUYQV010077412.1, forward strand.
GACAGGGAAGGTCCCAGGTTCCCCCTGTGTATCTTCCCTGCAGCCTCTATTTGAAAACCGCCCAGTGGCAATTGCCACTCCAAGCAGCTCCTTCTCGAGGTTCATTTGTCTATGGTGGGGAACTTGCCTTGGGGACAGATGAGAAAACTGGGACCCAGATGGTGGCCATGCAAGGAATATATATGTGGCACAACTGGACTTGAACTCGGGTTTCCCTCATCTCCTCTGCACCTCCCAATACACCTGCAGAAATACAGGGCAGGGATCACTGTCCCCAACTTATGTGTATGTGAATGGAGGCCTTAAGAGGAGAAGAAACCCCATACAATGAATGACAGGGAGGGAGCCAGGTATAAGCCTCAATCTTTTGACTCCAAGTCCATGGTCATTTCACTGCCCCAGAGTTTCCTTTAAATCTCTTCCTGAGTGTTCAATCAACAAAGATGATCTGAGCCCTGATGGGGGCTGGGCCTTGTGCTGGGTTCTGGTGGGGGACAGTCAGGAATCAGGCATGTATCCTACCCCATCACATCACAGTGATGTCAAAAGGAAGTGCTAGGACCCTGGAGGAATCAAGGCAGACTTCTCAGAACAGGTGGCATTCCAGCAGGCATTAGAGAATACACAGGGTTTCTACAGGCAGAGGCTCTGTGTGAGGAGGAACGCAGGAGGCCCAGGGTATAGGGCAAAGGAGAAAGCTGGGCGGTGCCCTCAGGGAGTCATAGTGGGTTGCTGTGGCTGGGGTCAAGGGGAGGAGGGAGAGCATAGCAGGAGCCAGTATGTACCCCTGTCAGGTCTGAGCCTTGACCGTATGCCTGGAACTTGGCCTTTCTTCCTTAACTGAAAAAACAACATTCAGCAGATGAGGAAAGTGAGGCTCAGACAGATGTAACAAGGTCACATAGCCCTTAAGTTGTGGATTCTTGATTCTCCCTGATGCAGAAGAACTAGGAATACAGTCAGCCACATCAGATGGGGCGGGGCTTTGGGGAGCTAGGGCAGGTTTCAGAGCTAGGGAGTGCCCTGGTGCCAGGCCATTCCAGGATACACCAGCTGCTCTTCTGCTGGCTCTCATCTCTCCAGTGACTGAGTGCCCGCCCTGTGGCCCTGGGTGGTGGCGCTGCCCTTCCACTGTCTTCAAATACTGTGACTGTATCCCGAGGAGTCTCTGCCGGGACCACGTGCAGCACTGCTCTGACTGGTCTGATGAGTACTCCTGTCCTGGACCCTGAGTCGCCACCCAGGCCGCATAGAAGGCTGGCTGGAATGGCACTAGTGCCCTTCACACCAACATCACATCCTAGAGAGCGAGGGCAGGAAGGAGCCTTCAGAATCATCTCGTGGCATCCACACGTCATTTCTGAATAGGAATCACCTCTCCTGTTTTCAAGTTGTTCGGCCTCTGCTTGAATGCCTCCAGCAACTGGGAGCTGACTACCATCTTAGCGTCTGACAAAGATGGGGGCACCCTGTTCCCAGGGTTTTAGGCCTGTTTTGGAGGCAACACAGAGGAAATCTGCTGCTTGGCTGCAAAACAGGCTCGCAGGTTCTAATCTTGCCACCCCTGGGGGAGAAAATGAGTCTGGGGCTTAAATACCAAGCTGAGAGGGTTAGCTCTTATGATTGGCACCCACGTGAAACATACGCCACTTCCTGACCCTCGGCGACCTCAGGCAGATATGGCTGGGCTTGGATGCAACCTTAGCACTTTTCTCAGCTGAGTTATCCCAGCCGGCCCCACTGATGAATCACGTGAGATTGCACACAAGACAGTGTTTGGCGTCTTTCCCATGGGAAGCTACCCTGGCAGGCTCTGAGCAGAAGAGAAGAGCTGGGCAGTGCCGGGTGTGATGGCTCATGCCTGCAAGTCTAGCTCTCTGGGAGGCTGAGGTGGGTGGATCGCTTCAGCTCAGGTGTTCAAGACCAGCCTGAGCAGGAGTGAGAGACCCCATCTCTAAAAAAAGCCGAGTGTTGCATTGGGCGCCTGAAGTCCCAGCCATTTGGGAGGCTGAGGCAAGAGAATCACTTGAGCCCAAGAGTTTGAGATTGCAATGAGCTATGGTGCCACAGCACTCTACCAAGTGAGATTCTCCCTAAAAAAAAAAAAAAGAGAGAGAGAGAGAGAGAGAGAACTGGAGAGAGAGCAGCTTGAGCAGTCCCTCACCACCCTCAGAACTCCCCACTCCTCACCCTATGCCCAGCTGCCCAGCAAAACAGCTCAGGCTCCTTGAAGTAGATCCTGGAATCTGGGTGGGCTGCTTCTCTGAATACCTTTCCAACTCCACAACAGGCAAGGACGGATATCCCCATTAGATAAAAAAATTGAGGCCCAAGCTAACTGTTGTGGTGGGCGCCTATAGTCCCAGCTACCCAGGAGGCTGAGGCAGAAGGATCACTTCAGCCCAAGAGTTTGAGGTTGCTGTGAGCTGTGACACCACAGCTCTCTAGCAAGGGTGACAAAGGGAGACTCTGTCTCCAAAAAAAAAAAAAAAAGAAAGAAAGAAAGAAAAGAAAAGAAAAAGAAAGAAAGAAAGAAAAAGAAAACTGAGGCCCAGATGGGGTAGTGGCTCGCTCAGGATCCTACAGCAGTCAGTGCTGGATCTGGGACTCAAATGTGGTCTATGATATGACACCCAGCCCAGATTGTGCCTTGGCTGGGGCAGAATCTCTGTCGGGTATTTAAAAATGTAGCTTGAGGGTCAGAAAGCGTCCCATCCTATTCTGAGAGACTTGGCATCTGGCCAAAGAGAGGATCCACACTGAGGAAGGCAGACATATCCCCATTGAAAATTAATAAAATCAGTTTCTAGGCCAGTTTCTTGTCAGTTTTGAACCGGAAATGGGCATCCATGAGACTGGCGGGCCCCGGTCCATTCATCGCCTCGTTAGTTCACTCGCTCGTCAAACTGTCTCTGCAAACCTGCTTGGGACCGTGCTGTGAGCATGAGGCAGCCCCAGAGAGGAGCACTGGATCTCAGCACATGGGGACTGGGGGGCCTTATGGTGGAGGCACCACGCCCCGTGGGGTGGGGACAACAGGAAGCACAGAGCTGAGGACACCAAGGAGGAGCCTCTGGGAGCCAAGGTAATCACATTTCTGGCCCTGACTGCTTGAGGACCAGCTCCCAGACAAGTGTCCTGCCTGGGGATGGTCATTCCTCAGCCCTGTCACCTTCGGCGAGTTTCCGACAGGCGGGAGCTATGAGAGCCTTTGGTGTATCCTTAGTTCTGGGAGCCTTCCTTCCCAGAGGAGGAGGCATCTGGGCAGGGTCTGGAGGGATGGAGAATTTCTGAGGTAGGGTGGGGAGGGGGCATTCCAGGTGAGGGGCCATGTGAATGAAGGCATGGATGTGGCAGGCTGGGGCTCAGCCAGGAAACATCCAACAGCCAGAGAGGACATCAGGTGGGGGGAGGCAGCCAGGAGGAGGGGAAGGGAGGGGAGAGCAGGGTGATCATGGAGTGGCCGGTATGTCACACTGAATGCCAGAGGCAGTGGGGCATCACCATGGGGCATTAAGCAGGGAAACGATCCATTATGACCTTTAATTACAGCAGCCAAGAAAGAGATGCCAAGGGCATGGACCAAGTGGGCAGAGCAGAAAGGGTTGTTGAGGGCTGTTTACTGGTAGAACTCATGGACCGTAGGACCCTTCTGGGGGCTGCGAGGGTGGCAGGGCTGGTGGGGGGTGGTCCAGGATACCTAGGAGGGGGCACCTGACCTCCTGCCCTGGGCCTTGCTTCCTCCAACAGGATGCCAGTCTCAAGGGAAAGAGAGGGATAAACTGGTCCCTTAGGACAAGAAAGGTTGAGAGGCTCATTTCAGCACTTAAATGCCAGCACACTCTAAATTGAGGACGCCCTGAGCATGGGCCAGGAGAAGCATGGCAAAATCAGAGCATGAGCTCTAGTTTCCTCATACTGGCTCAGCCCTGGAGGTTCAGGCAGGTGGAAAGCAGCCATCTTCCTGCAGGGACCACTGGTGCTGTAGGTGGGCCCCTTGGGAGAGAGGCAAGTGGCCTCAGCAGTCATCCAGTTTGGGGCCTCTTCTGTGGCCGGTGGCACTTCTCAGATAAACATCCAGAGGCACGGGCACCATACGTTATTAGGGTACATTATTTTACCCTCTCCTCTTCCTCAGCCAAAGCCATCCACATGCCCCTGGGGATTAAGACGCTGTCATCCTAGCACTCTGGGAGACTGAGGTGGGAGACCAGGAGTTTGAGACTGGTCAGAGCAAGAGTGAGACCCCGTCTTTACAAAAAATAAAAAAAATTAGCCAGGTGTGATGACACACGCCTATAGTCCCAGCTATTCAGGAGGCCGAGGCAGGAGGACCACTTGAGCCCAAGACTCTGAGGTTGATGTGAGTTATGAGGACACTATGGCCCTCTACCCAGGGTGACAGAGACACTCATTCTCAAAATAAAACAAAAAACCAAGATGCTTCATTTACAGGATGAGGAAAACAAGGCTAAGACAGAAATGTCCAAGTGCCATTTGGCATACCAGTAGCAGGGCAAGGACTAAACGCCAGGAGTCTAAGCACACACAGCCAGCGTTTGCTGAGCACTTACTTCAAAGTGGGCACAATGGTAAGAGCTTCGCCTTTAATCCTCACAGCATGAAGTATGTGATGTTTTTAGGATACCTAAAACCTCTTGCTTGGAGAGGCGGGGCAGCTTGGCTGGTACACCTGGGGACACCTGGGGACAGAGCCAGGTGTACCAATTCTGAGGTATGGACACATGCCACTGTTTCATGCTGGCACAGGAGGTCTGGGAAAGCTTCCTGGCAGGGGTGATGTCTGAGCAGCGCCGTGAAGGAAGATTGAGAGTAAGCCAGGTGGGAAGCAGGGAAAGGCCATTCCAGGCTGAAGAAACACTGGGGGCCAGGCAGGAGGGGGCCTGGGCAGGGGGCAGTGTGGGGAGGGTGCTGGGCCCCCAGGGGGTGTGATGTAGCCCCAGCTGCCTGGAGCAGGAGGACAAGCCTAGGATCCTGGGCTGCAGAGAGGGAACTTGATTCTGGAAGCTGCTGGTCTGGCAAAGGTTTTGGCCAGCAGGAGCACATCTGAGTCCTTCAGAGGAGGGGCTGCTCTGTATGTGAGGACCAGGTTACAGCGCCAGACTCTCCTGCAGGCCCCTGAGAGGAGGAAAGAGTGAACCGTGGGAAACAAATGCCATGTGGGAGCAACAAAGCTTCCTGTAGAAGAAAGGGGTGCCGGGCTCTGCGTTGGGGCTTCAATGGGTGTTCAGTGAGCTCACGGTCCCGGCACCACTGCAAACCCTTACCAGTTGTGTTTCTGGTGTCCCATTTTCTGAGATCTCCCCTCCACTGCAGGAACCTGTTTTGGTTACTCACACTTTGCAGACACGTAGAGAGATGACGTTGCCCACCCAACATCATACAGCTTTTGAGACCCAGAGAAGATCCAGATAGGCCCATCGTACTCCTTGTGTTGTCTCCCTCTTTCTCAGCCACATCTCTCCGGAGGGCAGAGCCAGAGCCCAGACCAAAGGGCTGCAGCCTGTGAACCAGAGGCGGCTGCAGAAGACCAGGTGTTTGTTTTTCCTGTTTGTTTGTTCTTCCCTTTGGAGAAGAGCAGGTGCCATCACAATCCCCCAAACAGCACTCCCTAAGCTGGGTCCAGGCAGCCCCTCCCCTGTCTTATGTCAGCAGAGCAGCCTGGAGCGAGGACTCAGGCAGCCAGAGTCAATATTTGTCATCTCTGTCTCCCTGGCCCTGGCCGCAGGATCAGTACTTTAAGAACAACTGGTTTTTTGCTGTGCAAACAGGCAGGGATAGACTAGTGGAATTTAAAGTGGCTTAGGCTGGGGCCCAGGGCTTGGGCTGGAAATCTGCTCTGGTTTAACCGTCTGCCATCACTGTTTGCCGGGGACTCTCCTTTCATCCTTAGGCTCACAGAACTGCAGACGTTAGGGCAGGCAAGGACCTCAGAGCCCACCCAGGCTTCTGACAAAAGAGGATACTGCTTCCCAGAGAGAAAAGGGACCAACTCAAAGTTGCGCTGCCTGGAGGTTCCCACTAGGATTCCGAGGGCCACCCAGCAGCAATTCCAGGTCAAAGTAGAAGGGATATTTATGAGTCTTTTAAAATGTGTGTGTGTGTGTGTGTATGGCTCAGCACCTGTAGCTCAGTGAGAAGGGCACCAGCCACATGCACCAAAGCTGGTGGGTTCAAGCCCAGCCTGGGCCTGCTAAACAACAATGACAACTGCAGGCGGCACCTGTGGCTCAGTGGGCAGGGCGCCGGCCCCATACACCGAGGGTGGGGGGTTCAAACCTGGCCCCAGCCAAACTGCAACAAAAAACTAGCTGGGTGTTGTGGCGGGTGTCTGTAGTTCCAGCTACTTGGGAGGCTGAGGCAAGAGAATCGCCTAAGCCCAGGAGTTGGAGGTTGCTGTGAGTTGTGTGACGCCACAGCACTCTACTGTGGGCCATAAAGTGAAATTCTGTCTCTACAAAACAAAACAAAATAAAAAACAATGACAACTGCAACCAAAAAATAGCTGGGTGTTGTGGTGGGCGTCTATAGTCCCAGCTATTTGGGAGGCTGAGGCAAGAGAATCAGTTGAGCCCAAGAGTTTAAGGTTGCTGTGAGCGGTGATGTCACAGCACTCTACTGAGGGTGACAGTGAGACTGTCTCAAATATATATATATATATATATATGTATATGTGTCTGTGTGTATAATACTTTCAATGAAATGCACCTATTTTAAGTGTATAGTACCATGAAGTTTTAAAAAAAAGGCTTTATTGAGCTATAATTAACATACAATAAGCTACGTGTATTTAAAGTGCATGCTTTCTACAAAGAAGAACGGGTACCCATCCTGCAGAAGTTATATCATAACATTGAGAAGGAAGGAACCCTCTCCATACTATTTTATGAACCCAGTATCACCTGATACCAAGGCCAGGAAAAGATGCAACAGAAAATGAAAACTACAGACCAATATCCCTTATGAACACAGACACAAAATTTTACAATAAAATCCTAGCAAACTGGGTTGCGTCTGTGGCTCAGTGAGTAGGGCGCCGGCCCCATATACTGAGGGTGGTGGGTTCAAACCTGGCCCCAGCCAAACAGCAATAAGAAAATAGATGGGCAAAGTGGCAGGCGCCTGTGTTCCCAGCTACTCGGAAGGCTGAGGCAAGAAAATCACCTGAGCCCACGAACTGGAGGCTGCTGTGAGCTGTGATGCCACAGCACTCAACTAAGGAAAGTGAAACTCTGTCTCTAAAAAAAAAAAAAAAATCCTAGCAAACCAAATTCAGCTGCACATCAAAAAAATAATTCACCACAACCAAGTGGGCTTCCTCCCAGAGATGCTGGGATGGTTCAACATATGCAAATCTATAAATGTAATTCACCACATAATTAGAAGTAAAAACAAAGACCATATGATCCTCTCAATAGACACAAAAAAAGTATGTGACAAAAATAGCATCCTTTACAATATGAACACTTAACCAGACTGGCATAGATGGAACTTACCTCAAAATTATAGTGGTCATATGTGACAAAGCCACAGCCCACATCATACTCAATGGGGGAAAGCTGAAAGCATTTCTACTTAGAACTGGAACCAGACAAGTTTGCCCGCTATCACCATTTCTATTCAACATAGTGCTGGAAGTCCTAGCCAGAGCAATCGGATAAGAGAAGGAAATCAAGGGTATCCTAATGGGGAAAGAAGAGCCCAAACTATCCTTCTTTCCTGACAATATGATCTTATGTCTAGAAAACTGCAAAGATTCTGCCAAGAGACTCCTGGAATTGATGAATTCAGTAAAGTCTCAGGTTACAAAATCAACGCACACAAATCAGTAGCATTCATATGCCCCAACAGTCAAGCTGAAACCCAAATCAAAACTCAGTACCCTTCACAATAGTAATAAGGAAAATAAAATACCTAGAAATAAATTTAACAAAAGAGGTAAAAGATCTCTACAGGGAGGACTATGAAGGAAGAAGGAAATAGCAGGGGATGAAACAGATGGAGAAGCATATCATGTTCATGGATCAGCAAAATCAGGATTGTTAAAATGGCTATACCACCCAAAATCATCTATAGAGTCTACGTAATCTCCTTAAAATGCCAAAATCATGTTTTCCAGATATGAAAAATAATTCTATCCTTTGTATGGAACCAGAAAATATTCTATGTAGCCAAAGCAACCTTAAGCAACAAGAACAAATTGGGAGGCATCAGTTTACCAGACGTCAGTCTATACTATAAGGCTATAGTAACCACACCAGCACGGTACTTGCACAAGAACAGAGACAGAGGCTTGGCGACTATGGCTCAAGTGGCTAAAGCGCCAGCCACAAACACTTGAGCTGGTGGGTTCAAATCCAGCCCGGGCTAGCCAAACAACAATGACAGCTACAACCAACCAAAAAAATAGCTGGGCGTTGTGGTGGGCACCTGTAGTCCTAGCTACTTGGGACCGGAGGCAGGAGAATCGCTTGTGCCCAGGAGTTGGAGGTTGCTGTGATGCCACAGCACTCTACCCAGGGTGACAGCTTAAGGCTCTGTCTCAAAAAAAAAAAAAGAACAGAGACAGAAACCAATGGATCAGAATAGAGAACTAGGGTGGCACCTGTAGCTCAGTGGGTAGGACACCAGGCCACATACACTGAGGCTGGCAGGTTCAAACCTGGCCTGGGACAGCTAAAACAACAATGACAACTGCAATAACAACAACAAAAATAGCCAGGCATTGTGGTGGGCACCTGTAGTCCCAGCTACTTGGGAGGCTGAGGCAAGAGAATCACTTGAGCCCAAGAGTTTGAGGTTGCTGTGAGCTGTGATACCACAGTGCTTTATAAGGGTGACATAGTGAGACTCCGTCTCAAAAAAAAAAAAAAGAACAGAGAACTAAAATCCAAAACCCTCCTCATATTGCTATTTGATATTTGACAAAGCAGACAAGAAACATACACTGGGGGAAAGAATTCCTGTTCAATAAATGGTGCTGGGAAAATTGGATAGCTGCATGCCGAAGACTGAAACAGGATCCGCACTTCTCTCCACTCACAACAGATAACAGACCTAAACCTAAAGCATGAAACTATAAGAATTCTAGAAGAAAAAAATTGGAAAAACTCTTACAGACATTGGCCTAGGCAAAGAATTTATTAAGAAGACCCAGGCCAGACGCAGTGGCTCAAACCTATAATCCTAGCACTCTTTGAGGCTGAGGTGGGTGGATTGCCTGAGCTCAGGAATTCGAGACCAGCCTGAGCAAGAGCCGGACCCCATCTCCAAAGATAGCCAGGCATTGTGGCTGGGGCCTGTAGTACCAACTACTTAGGACGCTGAGGCAAGAGGATCACTTGAGCCCAAGAGTTTGAAGTTGCTGTGAGCTGTGACACCACAGTACTCTACCCAGGGTGACAAAGTGAGACTCTGTCTCAAAAATAGACAGATAGATAGATAGATAGAGGATCAGGGGAGGGAGAGGTTGTCTTGAGTCATCCAGATGGGCCCCGTGTGATCACAAGAGTCTTTATGAGAGGGAGGCAGGGGCATCAAAGTTGACAGCAGGGGAGGGAACAATGGCAGCAAGAAGTTGGAGTGACACACTCAAAGGGCCAAGAGCAGTGGCCTCTAGATCCTAAAAAAGGCAAGGAAATGGATCCTCTCCAAAGCCTGGAGGCAGAGAGAAGTATCCAGGCAGTGGAAAATCCAGGGAGTATTTAAGAAGGAATACGTGATTAGCTATCCTGAGTACAAAAGTGCTTGGGAGGCCAGCTCTGTGGCTCATCCTAACACTCTGGGAGGCCAAGGTGGGTAGACTGCTTGAGCTCAGGAGTTCAAGATCAGCCCATCTCTAAAAATAGCCGGCCATTGTGGCAGGTACCTGTTAGTCCCAGCTACTCAGGAGGCTGAAGCAAAAGGATCACTTGAGCCCAGAAACACTGAGGTTACTGTGAGCTATGACACTGCAGCACTTTACCGAGGGTGACAAAGTGAGACTGTGTCCCCAAAAAAATAAAAAACCCACCAAAAGCAATCACAGTAACGATAAAAAATTTAAATTAAATAAATGGGAACTGATCAAATTAAAAAGCTTCTTCACATTCAAGGAAACAATCATTAGAACCTGATAGCCAACCTACAGAGTGGGAGAAAATATTCGCCTGCTGTACATCTGATAAAGGACTGATAACCAGAATCTACAAAGAACTCAAACAAACCAGCAAGAAACAAACAAACAAACAAAATCCAACCCCAAAAAGACATGAACAGAAACTTTTCAAAAGAAGATAGACTAATGGCCAGCAAACAATGAGCCCAGCTCACAGCAACCTCAAACTCCTGGGCTCAAGCAATCCCCCTACCTCAGCCTCTTGAGTAGTTGAGACTATAGGCGCCCGTTGCCACTACTGGTTAATTTTTCTACTTTTAGTGGAGACAGGGTCTCACTTAGCTCAGGCTGGTCTCTTAACTCCTGATCTCCAGCCATCCTCCCACTTCAGCCTCCCACAGTGTTGGATTAAAAATCCTTCTTGATAAAGTTTGTCTACAAAAACCCTACAGCTAACATCATTCTTTTTTTTTTTTTTTTGCCGTTTTTGGCTGGGGCTGGGTTTGAACCTGCCACCTCCAGCATACAGAGCCGACACCCTACTCCTTTGAGCCACAGGTGCTGCCATTTTTTTTTTTTTTTAGCAGACGGAGTCTCACTTTGTCTGTCACCCTTGGTAGAGTGCCATGGCCTCACAGCTCACAGCAACCTCCAGCTCTTGGGCTTAGGCAATTCTCTTCCTTCAATTTTCCGAGTAGCTGGGACTACAGGTGCCCGCCACAACGCCCAGCTATTTTTGTTGTTGTTGTTGCAGTTTGGCTGGGGCCAGGTTTAAACCCACCACCTTTGGTATATGAGGCCAGCGTCCTACTCACTGAGCCATAAGTGCCGCCCAATATCATTCTTTTTTTTTTTTTTTTGAGACAGCCTCAAGCTGTCACCCTGGGTAGAGTGCTGTGGCATCACAGCTCACAGCAACCTCCAACTCCTGGGCTCAAGCGATTCTCCTGCCTCTGCCTCCCAAGTAGCTGGAACTACAGGCGCCCGCCACAACGCCTGGCTATTTTTTGGTTGCAGCCATCATTATTGTTTGGCTGGCCTGGGCTGGATTTGAACCCACCAGCTCAGGTGTATGTGGCTGGCGCCTTAGCCGTTAGAGCCACAGGCGCCAAGTCCAACATCATTCTTTTTTTTTTTTTTTTTTGAGACGGAGCCTCAAGCTAAACCCCTGGGTAGAGTGCCATGGCATCACAGCTCATAGCAACCTCCAACTCCTGGGCTCAAGCGAGTCTCCTGTCTCTGCCTCCCAAGTAGCTGGGACCACAGGCGCCCGCCACAACGCCCGGCCATTTTTTGGTTGCAGCCA
>CAUYQV010077413.1:0-10976 GCA_963574575.1 Galagoides demidoff
CCCAGGAGTTGGAGGTTGCTGTGAGCTGTGATGTCATAGCACTCTACCCAGGGGGACAGCTTGAAGTTCTGTCTCAAAAAAATAAATAAATAAAATATAAAAGATAAATAAATAAAATAATAATTCAAAATATATCACATCATGATTTGCTCTAAAGAAAAAGAAATCAATTCAAAATTTATAAATTATTATTTATTACATATTTAAGGCATAGTACTTTTTTCCAGTAGATGAAATATATATACATAAATACATATATTAGTTTATTTATTTATTTATTTATTTTTGAGACAGCGCCTCAAGCTGTCCCTCTGGGTAGAGTGCTGTGGCATCACAGCTCATAGCAACCTACAACTCCTGGGCTTAAGCGAGTCTCGTGCCTCGGCCTCACATGTTGCTGGGACTACACGTGCCTGCCACAATGCCCAGCTATTTTTTGGTTGCGGCCATCATTGTTGTTTGGCAGGCCCGGGCTGGATTCGAACCCACCACCTTAGGTGTATGTGGCTGGTGCCTTAGCCACTTGAGCCACAGACGCCGAGCCTATATTAGTTTTTTTAAATGTAGTTCTCTTTCCTGCCAGCAACTTTCATATGACCACAGAAGCTAGATTTAGTCACCACAGTTTAATTCAAAAAACAAAAACTGTCCTATAATTTACTGTAAATCAAGGTCTCTTTGTATGATGTATTTTGTTTCAAGAGAAAAAATAATCTGAAGATTTAATTCTAAATTACACATCACTACTCAATATAAAAAGTAGTTATTAATATATGAGAACAATGATAATTCTCATGAGTTTTGAGGTAAAACAGTGTTCTTGATGTATAATAAAATCCAACAATTCAATACCCTTTAATGAGTGTTCCTTGAGATACAGGACATCTCTATCCCAGAATTGAGATACGTTTTAATTATATGTATTAATTATAGATGTGAATTTCTTCAAAGAAAGAAAACTTCCGAGGAAATCGTCCAGTATATTCAAAGCTACAAGGGATTTGTTGATGTAACGGTAATTTATAACAGCAATGTTTTTTCTCAAATTGTCTTTTGATCACCTAATAATATCTGAATCAGAAGGGGGGAGGTGTTGTTTATATATGTTGAAGGTTCAGTTTCTTTCTTCCCTTCTTTCATTCCCTTGCCTCTCATCTGCACAGTATAAAAATTAGCACATTCTCGTATTAGACCAGAGTCTTAGAACTCCTTTCTCCAGGCCGGCTTTGGATCAGCTCTGCTCGCCTTCCTGATAGTCCCCCCTTGACTGCGGCCACATGCCCAGCTGCCCTTTGTGTCCCTATCTGAATGCCCATGTAAGAGCCTGTGACCTAGGCTCATCACTCCCGGCCAGCCTCAGAACTGACTTTCCCAGGTAGTTATTTATTCTGGATTAGCAAGAATTCCATAGTGGCCACTGAGGAGAAATCCAACCCAAACTGGCTTAAGCAAAAAAGAGGATATATTGGCTAACATGACTCAGAAGAATCCCATAGAGAACATTGTCCTGAAAGTTGGAAGAGGTGTGTTTCTTCATAAAGAAACCTGGGTGCAGGCTCGGCGCCTGTGGCTCAAGTGGCTAAGGTGCCAGCCACATACACCTAAGGTGGTGGGTTCGAATCCAGCCCTGGCCCGCCAAACAACAATGACAGCTGCAACCAAAAAATTGCTGGGTGATGTGGCGGGTGCTTGTGGTCCCAGCTACTTGGGAGGCTGAGGCAGGAGACTCTCTTGAGCACAGGAGTTGGAGGTTGCTGTGAGCTGTGATGGCACTGCACTCTACCCATGGGGACAGCTTAAGGCTCTGTCTCAAAAAAAAAAAAAAAAAAGAAAGAAAGAAACCTGGGTGCAGTGATCCCAAAAGAATCCGTTGCTCAATGTGTAATGCCCTTCTGAATCTAGTTTTTGTCCTGTCTTTTATTTCCTTATTAGTCAAAGTATATCTGTGACATCTAAATGCAGTTCTTTTTTTTGAGATAGGTTTCTGTAAACAACAAGCCTGAGAAACCTTCCTGTTGGGTGTTGGTAAATGTTCATTTTCTGCGTGTGTGTGTTAGCTAAAGATAATTTCACCATTAATAGATATTAATTGAAGAAATGATTCTCCAATAACCCTGCCATTCCATCCTATGAAACTCTCCATGTGTGTAGGGGGAGTTCTTTCAGGTCTTGTTCATAGATAGGGGTATTTTTTTTTACAAGCCAAACAAGCAATAACTTGAATTTAAATTTTCTTCAGGGAGAACATTTCATGAATTCCTGGGTCAAGAGAGAATTACCTATGGCATCAGGTAAAAACTCAAACATATTCCAAAGGCTTTTCTTATTTCTCTTGCTTGTTTTTTTTTTTTTTTTTTGAGAAAGAGCCTCAAGCTATCCCCCTGGGTAGAGTGCTACGGCATCATAGCTCACAGCAACCTCCAACTCCTGGGCTCAAGCAAGTCTTCTGCCTCCACCTCCCAAGTTGAGTCTTCTGCCTCTGCCTCCCAAGTAGCTGGGACCACAGGCGCCCGCCACAACGCCCGGCTATTTTTTGGTTGCAGCCAGCATTGTTGTTTGGTGGGCCCGGGATGGATTTGAACCCGCCACCCTAGGTGTATATGGCTGGCGCCTTAGCCACTTGAGACACAGGCACCGAGCCTTCTCTTGCTTTTTTGTTCCCCTTATATTCTTTAATTTTTTACCTTTCTTTTTTTCCTCCTCTTTTTATAGTATCAGGAGTCTTTTTTAAAAAGTCATTTTCTTTTCTTTCTTTTTTTTTTGGTAGAGATAGAATCTCACTTTGTCACACTCAGTAGAGTGCTGTGCCATCACAGCTCACAGCAACCTCCAACTCCTGGGCTTAGGCGATTCTCTTGCCTCAGCCTCCCGAGTAGCTGGGACTACAGGTGCCCACCACAATGCCTGGCTATTTTTTGGTTGCAGTTTAGCCAGGGCCGGGTTTGAACCCACCACCCTCGGTATATGGGGCTGGCGCCCTACTCACTAAGCCACAGGTGCTGCCCTTAAAAGTCATTTTCTTTCTTTCTTTCTTTTTTTTTTCTGAGACAGAATTTCAGTATGTCACCCTTAGTAGAGTACTGTGGCATCACAGCTCACAGCAACCTCAAACTCCTGGGCTTAAGCAATTCTTCTGCTTCAGCCTCCCGAGTATCTGGGACCACAGGCTCCTGCCACAGTGCCTGGCTATTTTTTGGTTGTAGTTGTCATTGTTGTTTGGCAGGCCCAGGCTGGATTCGAACCCTTCAGCTCCGGTATGTAACTGGTGCCCTAGCCGCTGAGCTACAAGCACCAAACCTAAAAAGTCATTTTCTTAAGAGATTCTGGTCTTGTGGAATGACTTAGATTTTAGGATAGACAAGCCCAGCAGAATACAGTTGGGTTGGTTCCTTTACTGACAATTTCCTTAAGACAAGTAACATGACTCGGGGCCTGTGGCTCAAAGGCTAAGGCACCAGCCACATACACCTGAGCTGGCGGGTTCGAATCCAGCCCGGGCCTGCCAAACAACAATGATGGCTGCAACAAAAAAATAGCTGGGCGTTGTGGCAGGCGCCTGTAATCCTAGCTACTTGGGAGGTGGAGGCAGGAGACTCGTATGAGCCCAGGAGTTGGAGGTTGCTGTGAGCTGTGAGATGCCACAGCACTCTACCCATGGTGACAGCTTGAGACTCTGTCTCAAAAAAAGAAAAAAAAAAAAGACAAGTAACATTTCTGGATAAAGTGTTTTTGAAAATATTCTTAAATTGATTGGTGTGTTGTTCAGGAATCAAGGAATATTCACATTAAAAATGTGAACAAGACAAATGATAACAAGAATCCTGGAATTAAGCAGAACATTGAAGTAAGCTTGCATCCTGAGTCAATTTGCTCATCTGAGTTTAGTTTTCAAGTCCTCCTGGGGTACAGAATACAGGGTGGACAGTCTAATGGAGACCTCCAAAGTAGACCTCGCAAAGGGCAATTCATAAACCTACCTGTCATTAAGGGAGCTATGCGGAAAAAACACCTTTCTCAAATTTAAACACTGGCTTTGGGACAAGGGGACTTCAGTTCTTTCTTCTAATACTCAATGATGCAGAGATAATTTTTTAGTGTTTTAGTTTAGAAAATTTCAAACAGCACTCTGGGAGGCCAAAGAGGCTGGATTATTTGAACTCAGGCATTCAAGACCAGTCTAAGCAAGAGTGAAACCCTGTCTCTACTAAAAATAGAAAAAAAAACTAGCCAGGTGTTGTGGCTGGTACCTGTAGTCCCAGGAGGCTGAGGTTAGAGGATGGGGATGGCCTGAGTCCAAGAGTTTGAGGTTGCTGTGAGCTATGATGTCATGACACTCTACCCAGGGTGACAGAATGAGACTCTGTCTCAAAGAAAAAAGGAAAAAATGGCTCGGCACCTGTGGCTCAAGTGGCTAAGGAGCCAGCCACGTACACCCAAGGTGGCGGGTTGGAATCCAGCCCAGGCCTGCCAAACAACAATGATGGCTGCAACCAAAAAATAGCTGGGCGTTATGGCAGGCGCTTGTGGTCCCAGTTACTTGGGAGGTGGAGGCAGGTGACTCGCTTGAGCCCAAGAGTTGGAGGTTGCTGTGAGCTGTGATGCCACAGCACTCTACCCAGGGGGTCAGCTTGAGGCTCTGTCTCAAAAAAAAAAAGGAAAAAGGAAAAAAGAAAAAGAAAAAAGAAGGCTTGGACCCTGTAGCTCAGAAGTTAGGGGACCTTCTGGGGCTGGCGGTTTTGAATCCAGACTGGGCCTACCAAACAACAATGACAACTATAATGCCACAAAAACAAAATAGCCAGGTGTTGTGGCAGGCGCCTGTACTCCCAGCTACTTGGGAGGCTGGGGCAAGAGAATTGCTTAAGCCCAAGAGTTTGAGTTTGCTGTGAGTTGTGATACCACGGCACTTTACTGAGGGCACCACAGTGAGACTCTGTCTCAAAAGAAAAGAAAAAGAAAAAAGAAAATGTCAAACATATACAGAAATAAGACAGTAGTATTAAATACCCAGTGTATCTCCACCACTCTGCTTCCACACTCATAATACATAGTCAGTCACCTTTACATCAGCTATGCCCCTTCCTTCTTTTCTAAGCCTACCCCTGATTATTTTGAAGCAAACTCTATATATCATATCCTTCCATCTGTAAATGCTAAGGGACAACTTGGACACGGATGCTTGTAACATCAAATCCTGCTGATCTCACCCTATCTCCTTCTTCAAGCTTACTGCAATGACAGCGTCTTTGCTAATGAAGAACTGCGGCTGGACTCCTTTAAGAACTGGCCCCAGGAATCATCTGCAGGAGTTGCAGCTCTAGCCAAAGCGGGTCTTTTCTATACAGGTGAGTCGGTTTGTACCCACTGGTTTGCTTGGTCTTGTAAACCCCACATATGTGACTGTGATCATGGGCTTGCACTTACCTACACTTAGCAGTCTCCACTCTTTTCAGCATTTCTTTTAGATCCTTTCCTTGCTACCCCATAAATCCTCTCCCATTTTTCCATGCCTCCCTTCAGTGGTGAAGCTCCAAGTTTGAAATCTTAGGTTCTGGACTTACAATGAATATAAGTACTCTGTTTGGGGTAGATATCATGTCTTTTCTTACTACACATTCTCTCCTCACCGTTCCCCAACTCCTGTAAAGGACGGTTCCCAGAAACTGTCACAGAACACTTCTGCTTATATTTCCTTAACCACAACTTAGTTGGATGGCCATACTTAGCTGTAAGAGGAGCCGAGAGGCCCTGTGCTGGCTCATGCCTGTTATCCTAGCACCCTGTGGAGGCCAAGGTGGGAGGATCGCTTGTGCTCAGGAGTATAAGATGAGTGAGACCCACCCCCCCACCCCGAGCAAGACCCTCATCTCTACAAAAAAATAGAGAAATTAGCTGGGCATGAGAATGTTCACTGCAGCCTGATTTATAATATCCAAGACATGGGAACAGCCCAAGTGCCTGTTGACCCATGAATGGATTAACAAATTGTGGTGTATGTACACCATGGAATACTATGCAGCCATAAAAAGATAGAGCCCATCACATCTTTTATGTTTACCTGGAGCAAGCTAGAACATATTCTTCTTAGTAAAGTATCTCAAGAGTGGAAAAAAAAAGTATCCAATGTACTCAATACTACTATGAAATCAATATGTAATCACCTACTTTCTCATATGAATGGCAAAACAGAACTATAGCCCAGAAAGTAGAAGGGAAGAGGAGAGAGAGGGGAGGGGAGACATGGGAGGAGGGAGTATATTTGGGGGGACCTCACCTAATGTGCATGATGCAATGGTACATTTCAAAATTATTAAGAAATGAGTATAATTGTGATGGATGTGTTACTTAGTTCAGTGTAAGCATTTCACATTGTATATCAAAGCAGTACCCTGAACCCCATAAATGCATCAATGTACAAAATTATGATTTAATAAAAAGCTATGAAAAAAAAAAGAAAAAAGAAATTAGCTGGGCATGGTGGCACAGGCCTGTGGTTTTAGCTACTTGGGAGGCTGAAGCAGGAAAATTGTTTGTGTCTAGGACTTTGAGGTTTCTGTGAGCTAGGCTGATGCCAAGGCACTCTAGCCCAGGTAAGGAAGCAAGAATCTGTTTTGTTTTGTTTTTTTAAGAGATAGAAACCTAATTTTTTTCCCTGGTAGCAATGTGCCCAGCTAGAAGTTGGGGTTTCTATTACTATGGAAGAATGGGAGATACTGGGAGTGTGGGTAGCAGTCTTTGCACACTCTCTGCTTGGAGAAGAAAATCAGGAAATTCATTTCTCTGATTCCTAAGCATGCAACATTTTCCACCAGTTCATAGGATTCTCCTTTAGCTGCTGGTCCTCAGGAAGCTGCATTCTGTAATCCACACAGCGTGGGCTCTTTCACCTCAGTGAAATCTCTGCCTGAGGTACCTGTGATGGGGGAAAGGCTCTTGTGCCCTCCCTAGGTACCTTGCTGGTCTTCCTCAGACGCAACGCACTCCCAAGTTACAGTGGAGGGAAATGCAGATCTTTAAGAGATCAAGTAGATATTAAAAATACCACAGAGCAGTACAGAGAAAGGGAATGTGGTTGGCACTTTATTGAACAGACATTCCATCAGTGCAAAAAGTCTTATTGTTTCACATTCTGAAAGCCCTTGGAAAGAGAATACTCTCCCATTTCTCCCTACCCTGGTGTCTTCCTCTTGCCTCAACAGAGGGTCTTCTATCCGTTGTCCTCAAAGGCCTCTTCCTTTTCAAACTTCCATCTCTCCCTCCAAATCCTAGTTTTCTGACCCTTGTAGGGATTTTAGAACCTCATATTTTTTTGCCAACCACAAAGGGAGGCTTTCCTCTGCCTCAGCCTTCCTAGAGTGGAAAGATGATGCAGGCTCGGCTTAGCTCATGCCTGCAATCCTAGCACTCTGGGAGGCCGAGGCGAGTGGATCGCTTGGGCTCAGGAGTTCAAGACCATCCTAAGCAAGAATAAGCCCCTGTCTCTACTAAAAATAGAAAAACTAGCCAGGCCTTGTGGCAGGTGTCTGTAGACTCAGCTACTTGGGAGACTGACGCAAAGAGGATTGCTTGAGTCTAAGAGTTTGAGGTTGCTGTGAGCTATGATGATACCATATCACTCAACCCCAGGGTGACAAAATGAGACCTGGTCTCAGAAAGAAAAAAAAAAAAAGAAAGGAAAGAAGAGAAAAGAAAAGATGATGCAGGCTCCGTTTCTTCTTCTTCTTCCTTTTTTTTTTTTTTTTTTTTGAGACAGAGCCTTACTCTGTCACTCTGGGTAGAGTGGCCTGGCGTCATAGCAAACGTGTGGTATGTAGGAGCATTCAGTGACTATTTGCTGATCCTCCCATTAGGGGATGAAGAGTCCTATGTAGAACACTGGTGACCCAACTTGTGACTTTTTTACAAAACACAATTGGAGATGTGGGTGAAGTTTCCCCAGTAAAGGGTCTGGTAGTTATTATCTGCTTGTCAGCTGACAAATGCA
The DNA here is from genome assembly GCA_963574575.1 of Galagoides demidoff. Taxonomy (NCBI): domain Eukaryota; kingdom Metazoa; phylum Chordata; class Mammalia; order Primates; family Galagidae; genus Galagoides; species Galagoides demidoff. Next base: position 7,985 of record CAUYQV010077413.1, read on the forward strand.
CACGCAGATGGCACTGATCGATTTTCCTTATTTCTAGGGATAAAAGACATTGTCCAGTGTTTTTCTTGTGGAGGATGTTTGGAGAACTGGAAGGAAGGCGATGACCCATTAGAAGATCACACCAAATATTTTCCCAAGTGAGTAGGGTGAATGTTCACCGTCTATGTGAACTTTAACAATTTTGTCCCTCATTTCCATCTTTGGATTAAGTCTTTCCTCACTTCTCTGACTAATGAAGGATGAATCTTTACCTCTCTCATCCCCTTGTTCCCTCGACACCCTGCCTGCCGAGACTTCCTACTTAGTATCTATGGACTTAACCTGTTCTGGGTATTTCATATATAAAGAAGCCTACAATAGGACCTTTTCACGTAAGGTCTTCATGGTTTGGGGGTTTATCCATGTCATAGCTTGTATCAGTACTTCATTTCTTTTGTAGACAAATAATATTCCATATGTATACAATACATTTTATTGGGCCATTTCCACCTTTTGGCTATTGTGAATGGTGCTGATAGGAACATTCTTGTAGAGCAGGCATCCTCAAACTACAACCCGCCTAGGACATTTATCCAGCCCGCCAGGTGTTTTTGCCACCACTGCCTGTCCTGCTTAGCAGCCGACTCGTTCCGGGGCCCATAGTCCGGCCCTTCAACGGTCTGAGGGACAGTGGACTGGCCCCCTATTTAAAAAGTTTGAGGACCCCTGGTGTAGAGGTGTCTGTTGGCACATGTACCTGTATTCAATTCATTTGAGTATATACCTAACAGTGGGATTGCTGGGTTATATAATAATCCTACATTTAATTTTTCAAGGAATTGCCAAACTGTTTTCCACAGCATTTTCATTATTTCAATATAGTTAATATCAAATAATTATATTAATTAATAATATTTAATTAATTTAACGATTAATAATAATTATTTTATTATAATAATTAATTTAATAATAATAATACATTAATATTTTAATATAGTTTGTACTATAGGGTTTTAATTCTCCATATCCTCACCAACATTAATTTTCTTTTAATTATAGCCTTAGGCTTAGATTTTTATATACATAGCATCAGTTCATCTTAAAATTCTCCTAAATGTTTAAATCTCCTCTTACGTCTTTCAGATCTACCAAATATCCCACCATTTGCATCTTTGTGATCTCTTGGGAAACCTTCTGACCTTCTCTAATATGAACTACTTGTCCTGTGTTGTCCTGATAGTCAATTTAGGATCCTGGGATCTTTCCTCACCATCTTCCTGGAGATTCCCACTGTTTCTCTCCTGTGTTGTTCTCCCCATTTCCTAGATCCACCACCATCTTTCTGGTTTACTCACTCATTTTGTGGAACACACTCAGCACAGTTTCCTGGGAAATACTGCATAAGGGATACGTGTTTTTAGTTTGCGTCTAGTGTACACACATACCCCCAGAGTAGAACCTCTGGAAGGTGACCGCCAAGGGACAGTAACAAACTTGTCAACATTTGGAGGGGGTCAACATAAGGAACTAGGCCTACGGTACTGATAGGTACATGTGGTGCATGTCTGATCTATGAGAATTATGTCAACTTAAGGAGGTGGTCAAGGTAGGAAGGTGGTCAACTATAGAGGTTCTGTAGTATATTTCTCTCTACTTTCACATTTATTTGGTAGTTTAGTTATATAGAGAGTTATAGATTGGGAGTTATTTTAGTTCTAAATTGGAGAAGAATTGCTAAATTGCTACTAACTTCTGATGTGTTGAAAAGTTTCATGCCTTCCTGATTCTCAATCCTTTTATTGCAAACTGCTTTTTTTTTTCCCTGTTCTGGAAGCTTTTAGAATTTTATATTTTCAGTCCTACAATTTCACAAAGAAATATTTCTTGGCCAGGCATGGTGACTTACACCTATATTCCTAGTACTCTAGGAGGCCGAGGCAGGTAGATTGCCTGAGCTCAGAAGTTCCGGAGCAGCCTGAGCAAGAGCTGTTGGTTCTAACCTATAACTCTATACCTAACTAAACTACCAAATAAACTACTAAAATAAAAAGACTAGCTGGACATTGTGGTGGGCACCTATAGTCCCAGCTACTTGGGAGGCTGAGGCAAGAGGGTTGCTTAAGCCCAAGAATTTGAGGTTGTTGTGAGCTAGGATGCCATAGCACTCTATCTAGGGCAACAGAGTGAGACTCTGTCTAAAAAAAAAAAATGTATATATATAATATGTATATTTCTTTAACGTTTCTTTTCTGTGTGGCTCAGTGCCTGTAGCACAGTGGTTATGGCACCAGCCCACATACACTGAGGCTGGCAGGTTCGAAGCCAACCCGGGCCAGCTAAACAATAATGACAACTGCAACAAAAATAGCCAGGTGTTGTGGCGAGTGCCTATAGTCCCAGCTACTTGGGAGGCTGAGGCAAGAGAATTGCTTAAGCCCAAGAGTTTGAGGTTGCTGTGAGCTGTAAAGTCACAGCACTCTACCAAGGGCAACATAGTGAAACTCTGTCTCAAAAAAAAAAAAATTCTTTTCTGTGACTGCCTAGACTTAAAAAGAGGATTTTTTTAAGAAACAGAGTCTCACTTTATCACCCTCAGTAGAGTGCTATGGCATCACAGCTCACAGCAATCTCCAACTCCTGGGCTTAGGTGATTCCCTTGCCTTAGCCTCCCAAGTAGCTGGGACTACAGGCACAAAGCAGCTATTTTTTGGTGCAGTTTAGGCTGGGGTCACGTTCGAACCTGCCACCTTTGGCATATGGGGCCGGCAACCTACCCACTAAGCCACAGGTGCTGCCCAATTTTACCAAATTCTTTTTTTTTTTTTTTTTTTTTTTTGAGACAGAGTCTCAAGCTATCCCCCTGGGTAGAGTACCATGGCATCACAGCTCATAGCAACCACCAAAACCTGGGCTTAAGTGAGTCTCCTGCCTCCGCCTCCCAAGTAGCTGGGACCACAGGCACCTGCCACAACGCCCGGCCATTTTTTGGTTGCAGCCATCATTGTTGTTTGGC
>CAUYQV010077415.1:0-48007 GCA_963574575.1 Galagoides demidoff
GTTGAAGTGTGCTCCTCAATCTTCTCTCTTGGCTCTGCTCCAAACCATCAGCTAAGTAGCTAAACTTCTGTCCTTTCAGCCTCCTTCTGGACAGGAGCTTCTGTAAAAAGCTGGCTGCAGTCCGCCATCTTGGCTCCGCCCCCGGCACTGATGTGTTGGTGGGTGGTATGGGGTTGCCTGCAGGTGGGGCTGCAGACCTGGGGGTAAGGACTGAGGGTTGTGACCTCATGATCAGGGCGGGTGCATCCTGGGTGCAGAGGACATTACAGCAGAGCCGACTCGGCTCCCTCTAAGAAGGCCAACCTGAGCAGAAAGGGTGGGGCTGCCAACAAAACCTGCGCGTCCCTGGAGGTTTGGAAAAGGTCACATAAGCGCATCCTTTTCTTTTTTTTTTTTTCTGAAAGCCCTGAACAAAATGTACTCCTTATTTTAGAGCATATAGGTATATTAAAGTGCTTGAGAATAATGGCAAAGCTTGCAAGAGAAGTGATGAAGCAAACAGTTTATGGGATCTGGAGTTCTTCAGAGGCCCGGGAGTGGGTGGAGCGGAGCCAAAACCCCACTGGGCTCAGAAAGCCCTGTGATTACAGAGGTAGCAGGAACTAGAAGTAACTAAAAAGGAGGCAGAGAAAATACACTCAGTGCTGGGACTCCGGTTAGCTGAAGGCCTGCAACAGGCCAAAGGTTGAGACGCTGGTAGGCAAACACGGAGTGAGGGTGGATTCTGAGGTCCCTGGCGTGGCCAAGGTAGGGAGGGCTGGCGGAGTGGAGGGGGAGGCCGCAGGGAGAAAGGAGGGTGTTAGATGATGGGAACGGATGTCAGGTCTTGTATTTCCAGGTACTTGGGTCCCAGGACAGAATAATGGTTACTGACACTGAATGAGTCACAGACCAAATGAGCAGAGCAGGCAGGTGCGAGCTGGCAAAGCACCAAAGTTGCACACTCTGGGAAGGAACCGGCCAGCCCCTGGGAGTAGAGGAGACTTGGATTTAGCAAGGTTTCTCCTTTTATGCTGCTTCTCTAATTTCATGTTGGGGGTGTGGAATATTCATGCTTTTTCTTGGAAAAGGATGAAGAATTTCTGGAATGGGGTATTTCTGGGGGTTTTCATGGTATTGGTAAACTGTCATGGTGTGTGTGTGTGTGTGTGTGTGTGTGATTTTTTACTAAATTAAGGAAAGTAGAGCATTTAGGGACACTGTAACCTCCACTGTGCACACGTTCCAAGGGCTCTGTCAAGGCCTTCATCATATCTACACTTTGTGGTTTTCCTCCCTCCTTCTGACAAATCAGTCTTGGAGACCCTCTATTGTAGCTAAACATCTGGCTACTCCTTGGGGAACCCCTTCACGTGTAGTCCCTTCTTTCTGGGGGAGCCTCCGCCTAGTAGACAAAGTGCCGCCTGGAGTCCTCTGCCTCTCAGTGGACGTCCCCTGGACAGAGCATCTGCTCTGACCCTCCTCCCCCACCTGACAGGGAGACCTGAGTCCCAGGGTAGGCAGCAGAACAGGGCAGGGCCAGCAGGGACTGTGGGGCCACTCAGGCTGCCGGTTCACAGAGCACCTGAGTCGCAGATGTGCGGCGGGGGCACCAAGCACCTCTCCACTGTTCTGGGCTGGCCTGCTCCGGGTATAATTTAAAGTCTTTTCCCATTCCAGTTTCTCACCCTCTTGACTCATCCTCTCCCATTCCCTCTTTCTTTCTTTATCTGAGTATGTTTCTGCCATCTGTAATGTGGATTCCTAACTAGCAAACCACTGAGTTTTAGAAAATACTTAAGAGAGTTTTAGGTTCATAGGAGAAGTGAGAAGTAGGTACAGAGATTCCCCACACACACCACCCCACCACTGTCCACATCTTCCAGCACGTTGGTTACAATTGATGAACCCCAATGATGTGACATTGTTGCCCCCAATCTGTAGTTTGCATTGTGGTTCACCCTGGTGTTGTACATTCTGTGGGTTTGGACAATGTGTCTCTCATTCCAGTATCCTACAGAGTAGTTTCCCTGCCCTAAAAACTCCTCTTTGCTGTGTCTAGTCATCTTACTATTTTTTAAGGCTTTCTGATCCTCTAAGATGAAACCCAAATGAGAGGAAAACCTGAGACTCTGTGGTAGTTTGGCCTCTCCAGGCTACTGGTTCAATTAGTCCCACAGAGCAGTCTCTGGGGACTTGGGGAATTTTCACAACTTAAAGATGTCTTTTTTTGTTTGTTTGTTTTCAGAGACAGAGTCTTACTTTGTTGCCCTCAGGAGAGTGCTGTAGGGTCACAGCTCACAGCAACCTCCAGCTCTTGTGCTTAGGGTATTCTTTTGCCTCAACCTCCTCAGTAGCTAGGACTATAGGCACCTGCCACAATGCCTGGCTATTTTTTGTTGTTGTTGTTGTTGCAGTTTGGCTGGGGCCAGGTTCGAACCTGTCACCCTCGGTAGATGGGGCCTGTGCCCTACTCACTGAGCCACAGGCACTGCCCACAACTTGAAGATGTCTTAATCTCATTGAAGGTCAGCCTGTGCAGATGTAGATGCCAGACTTCTAAAAGCCATCTCATCTTGCTCATGAGGTGAAAAGTGCTATTTACTTCTTGTCAGGAGTCAAAAATTTACTGCAGAGGGATTATAGAAGTAGAGTTTCTTTGTCACCAAAAGAAAAATCAAAAGACTCACTTCGGTAAATTAGATAATGTTTCAACTCATATTCAAATATTCTGAGAATAATTTGACTTTGGAGGGGGGAATAAAGCATAAATGTAACAAAATTAGTGTATACATAGGTTTCTGCCATAATGCTAGCCATCATGGGGAATATGGACCATATTTTAAAATATTAGAACAATGTTTTACAGAGGGAAATATGAATATGTTAAAAATCTGGGCCTGAACATAGCTAGTTGGGGCTTAAACTTGTGAAGCTTATCAATTGCCACTTGTAACTTTTCCAGAGGTCCAATGCCCATTGAACTAGACCTTTATCTTTTCAGTTAATACTGGGAAAGGACTTGGGAAGGCTTCTCAGCTTTTCAAAGCAGTTTTGTGCCACATTTTTATTCTATATGTGAGGTGGTAGACAATCTTATTTATCAGGTATTTCTTATGTTCTGCTGGTAGAGAAATCATTGGAAAGATTAAAAATGAAAAAAAAAAAAAACTAATTTACCTAAAAAGTTCTTAATCCTTCCACCTGAGGAAATTGCAATTCTCAGAGGGAGCTGGGACTAGCCAGCTTCTGGGCCCTCCCAGAGTGGCTGCTTTCTGCAGAGACAGAGTCTACCCAAATGTGAGTGTGTGTGCATGAGTGTGATTGTGTGTGACTGTGTGTGTGAATGTGTGTTAATGTGTGTGTGACTATATGTATGTGAATGTGTATGTTTATGAGTGATGAATAGGTGTATTTGTGTCTGTGAATTTGTGTGAATGTGTGAATGTGTATGAATGTGTATGAGGGTGTGTGTGAATTTATGTGCATTTGTGTGTGTGAATGTGTGTGGGTATGTGAATTTGTGTGAATGTGTGTGAATGTGTACGAGTGTGTGGACGTGTGAGTGTGTGAATGTGAGTGTGTGCATGCGCACTCTGCATGAAGTGGGGAGAGCAGTGGGATGGTTTGGGCTTTTTTCAGTAAGTCTGGGAAAGATGTGGATGTAAAAAATTGAAGTAGAGAAAGGAGACTGGTGAGAAATGTTGGGGGATGTGAATTAAAATTCATACAATGTTACTAAAAATTATACAGAAAGATACAAATAACTTTTAAGTTATTTTGAGATTCTGGACTAGACGTCTTTGAATTCAAATTTCTGAAGAGCTTAAATTCTGTGGAATTGAGAGATTAATCTGGAAGACCTACAGATTGGAATATTTTGTTTCTCCTTTCCAACTCTCTTAAATAGTTACCTGCATTTTCATTTCATCCATGGATAGTTCCATTGCTTTAACAAACACCAAGATGCTTATAGATTCCTCCCCAAAGGCTTTCTCTTTCTCATTTCTTCACCGAATATAAAATACAATTTAAAACTACCTTAAAAAAATTACATGAGAATTTTACAGACAACCTGTATATACATCCCAATCCTGATGACAAAAAGTCATCCCACAGCCAAACTGCAGGAGGCTCCCAAGTATGCACCCACATCCTATATTCACCATTAGGAAGAAATCAAGATCTAATCACCAGCAAGAAAGCTTTCACTTTCATTTTAAATGTACATTCCCTGCTAGCTCTCAGAAGCCTCACTGAAGAGAAGAGGAAACTACATTTAACATAAAGTGGGATACTGCTGGTGAAAAGCAGAAGCAGTGGCAAACTTCTTCTCACTGAGAACAAGGTTGCACCTGAAGGACCCTTGGCACAAGGCTCCCCTTGGCTACTGTGCACATTTGGGTCAAAGCTCCCTTGACAGAGAGTTACCTGCTGACTAAAACCAGATTGGCAGGTATACATACCACATTATCAAAAGACTCCATTCACCATTAAGAACAAATTACAACTCCTAACTCTGAGAAAGAAGCTGCCATTTCCATTTGAAAAGCACATTGTAGCTGGCTCTCAGAAGCCTTACAAAAGCAAAGAAGAAACTGCATTTCACTGCAATTAGGATACCCTGGTGAAATACTGCCACAGTGCCAAACCTCTACAATCACTCAGAACAAGCTCGGGCTTGCAGGGTCATTGGCACACAGGCTCTGCTGGCTCCAGTCACATTAGGGTCAAAGCTCACTTACCAGGTTTCTTGACAGAGTTACTTGTGCAACCAAAACAAGCACCAGCTACTATACATAGCACATTGCCAACAGACTACATTCACCATTAAGTATAAATTACAGATCTATCCGCTGGGGCAGGAAGCTTTAATTTTAGTTTTAAAAGCTCATTTGCGGCAACAGCAATGAAACCGTACTGAAAAAAAGAAGTGATTGCATTTCACTCCAAGTGGGATATGCTGGTATGAAGCTGGAGCAGTGGCAAATCTCTCTTCTCACTAAGAAGCCGGCACTTGAGGACCGTTGGCACACTGACTTTGCTTAGCGATGGGCATAAGTGGTTCAAGGCACACATGGCAGACACCTTCAGAGAGAGAGTTCCTTGTGGGACAAAAACAAGGATTGGTTACTATATATGGCACTACCTACAGACTACGTTCAGCATTAAGAACAAATACATCACCAAACTTCAGAAAGGAAACTTTCATTTTGGTCTCAACAGTACCCTGGGCTAGCTCTCAGAAGTCGTGCTGAAGGGGAAACTGCATTTCCCCTGGGATCTTGCCAGTGAAGAGCTGGAGTAGCCGCAGAACTCTCTCCACAGTTAGGACTCTCATGCACTCGAAGGACCGTTGGCACATTGACTCTGCTTAGCAGTGGGCACAATATTTTCAAGGCATGCATTCCGGAAATCTTCAGTGAGAGTTTCCTGGGTTACCAAAACAAGTATTTGTTGCCGTACATAGCGCACTGCAAACAGACTGCATTCACCATTAGGACCAAAAGACAGCTCCAACCTCCATAAAGGAAGCTTTCATTTTAATTTCAACTGCACATTTGCTGCTAGCTCTCAGAAGCTTACTGAAGAGAAGAAACTCCTCTTCACTCCAAGTAAGCTACTGGAGGAAAAAAGCTTGAGGGGTGGCAAATGGCTCTTTTCACTGAGAACAAGCTAGCAGATGTAGGGCTGTTGGCCCATGTGCTCTCCAATTGGCTACATGTATGTTTGGGTCATAGTCCCCTTGTAAGATATCTTCAGAGACTTACTTGTGTGACCAAAACAAATATTGCTTACTATACATAGCACACTGCCAACAGACTGCATTCAGTACTAGGACCAAATTACAGCCCCAACCTCCAGCAAGGAAGCTTTTGTTTTGGATTCAAAAGCACATTTGTGACTAGCTCTCAGAAACCTTACTGAAAAGAAGAGACTCCCATTCACTCTAAATAAGATACTGCCAGAGAAAAGCTGGAGCAGGGTAAGCCTCTCTCCTCACTGAGAATAAGCTTGCACTTGAGGACTATGGGCACATAGACTCCACTTAGCGATGGGTACACTTGGGTCAAGGCACACATTCCAGACATCTTCATAGAGAGAGTTACTGGTGTCACCAAAACAAGGATTGACTGGTACGCACAGCACATTGGCAACAGACTGCATTCACCATTAGGAACAATTTACACATTCCACCTCCAGAAATGAAGATTTCATTTTGGTTTCAAAAGCACATTTGTGGGCTCGGTGCCTGAAGCACAGTGGTTAGGGTGCCAGCCACATACACCAAGGGTAGGGGGTTTGAACCCAGCCTTGGCCAGCTAAACAACAACAAAACAAAAATAGCCAGCTGTTGTGGTAGGCACCTGTAGTCCCAGCTACTTGGGAGGCTGAGGTAAAAGAATTGCTTAAGCCCAGGAGTTGGAGGTTGCTGTGAGCTGTGGTGCCATGCCACTCTACCAAGGGTAACATAGTGAGACTCTGTCTCAAAAAAAAAGCACATTTGTGGCCTGCTGTCCAAAATCCTTACTGAAGAGAAGAAAGAACACATTTACACTCCATGTGGGATACTGCTGGTGAAAAGCTAGAGCAGTGGCAATCCTCTCTTCTCACTGAGAACAGGCTCACACTTGAAGGGCTGTTTGCACATTGGCTCTACTTGCCCAGAGGTACATTTGGGTCAAGGTCACTTGTCAGACATCTTAGAAAGCGTTAGTTCTTTAACAAAACAGGTTTGGGAGCTTTCCATGGCACAATGTCAACAGACTGCATTCACCACTAGGAACAAATTATAGATCCATCCTCCGGAAAGGAAGCTTTCATTTTTGTTTCAATAGCACATTTATGGCTAGCTGTAAGATTGAAGATAAGAAGAAACTGCTTTTCACTCCAAGTAAGATACTGCTGGAGAAAAGCTTGAGCAGGGAAAGACCTCTCTTCTCACTGAGAACAAGCTCATACTTGATGCACCGTTGGCACATCCACTCAGGTTGGCTATGAGAACTTTTGGGTAGGTCACTTGTGAGGCATCTTCATAGAGGATTTACTTGTGTGACCATAAAAAGAATTGGCTGGTATGCAGAGCATATTGCCAACAGACTGCAGTGCACTTGTTTGTGAAATCCCACCTTAGTCCTGCTGAGTCAGTTTGCTCCTGCAGCAGCCTCCCCTCTGCTCCACGTGTGGCTGCCCTGGCCTGCCTTGAGCAAGAATCCTTTGAGGTCAGGTTAGCCAGAACCCCTCCTGACAGCCCCTGTTAGTGGTGCTTCACCAATTGCCCACACTGTGTTTGGAGGGGAGCCCAATCTCTCTCCCAGACCGCAAGATCCTACAGGGATTGAAATGGTTCCGGATAAAGTCTGGTCTGCCACACTGTGCTTGAGTTGTTATTCTTTCTCCTTCTTCCTCTCCATCTCCCATTCTCCCATCCTCCCCTACCCTCTTTTCTTCTCCTTCTTTTTCTTCTTTGCTTTTTGTTTGTTTATTTTGTTTTCACAGAGTCTTACTCTGTTTCTCCAGGCTAGACTGGAGTGGCATTATCATAGCTCACAGCAACCTCAAACTGTTGGGCTCAAGTGATCCTCTCGCCTCAGTCTTCTGAGTAGCCAGGACTACAGGCACCCATCACAATACTCATGGGTCTCACTCTTGCTCAGGCTGGTATCAAACTCCTCAGTTGAAGGACTCCACCCTAAACCTCACTGGCCTCCTATACTGCCAAGACTACCGGTGTGAGTCACTGAGCCTTGTAGCCCATTTATTCTTCTTTGTCAGTGTTTCACTTTCCTACACCTAGGGTCCATCATACATCTTTGGATTCCTACTGTCAGAGAAGGCTGGTTCTTATTTCTTCCCTGCAGCTGTTCTTTCTCCCCTTTACCCCCACTGCCAGGCAAGTGGCCTCATCTTCCATCTACCTCCATGGCTCCCAGACTCCTTCCCCACTGATATCCTGCAGGTCCCCAAGCCTCACAATTTCAGTCCCCAGGTGTCCATCTCCCCCCTCAGCCCTTGCTTTCTGTGCCCTACCCCCTGTGCTCCCAGATGCTCTTGCCTTTGTGTCTGCTCTCTTCATAAGAGTCTGTGTCTGACCCTTGGATATGTGGTGATCTTTCTGTAGAAAGATTGTTATTACCTTGATTTTTAGAATCTATATAAAAGGTATAAGGTGGTATAAATCATTCACTTTGGTTTTCCTTGAAAGTCATGATTTTTAGATATTTTCTCAGCTTAATTACTAAATAGCATTCCTTCTTTCCTGAATGGATAATATATTATGTTGCATTAAACATGGAAAAATTAACTACCTCAGAGGACTAATGAGCTAATTTAGCAAATTCAGGTGAAAGACTTATGATAGCACAAAGCATGCAGTGAGCACTCTGCCAGTGCTATTATAACTATAAGAAATGTTCACCATTTTAGTTTTTCCTGTAAGGGCTTTTCCCCTACCTTCTCTAACTATTGTTATTTCCTTCAACACAGGTTGTGCATTTGCTCTTTACATTTGCTAAAGAGTTTGTGCCATATTCCCCTTCAGTTCTACCTCTTCCCTCTGTTCCCTGGCTGATAAATTAGTCTATCCTTAAAACAGCAATGAAGGGATGCCAGACAGACTTGTTGGGAGCTCCCCCTGCATGCCTTTCTCTTTACTGAGATAATGTGTTTTCTCTATACCTGTACCAGTTGATATCAGGTCCTCGAAGGCAGCAGCTGCATTTTCTTTACCATTGAATGCCCTTGCTGTTGCATGATACAGGGAATATCTTCTGTACATCTTCCTAAGCTGAGCTCTCTACACTTTGTCTTTAGTGCTAAGAAACAGTTAGTACCTCTGTGGGCAGGGTGTGTGCTTCTCCCCACCTGGTTTCTTCTGACCATGCCTTCCCTGGAAGACCATACTTTGGCTTTCCTCTAACTTCCCTTTCCTTTCCAGAAAGGTCTAATGTATTCTCAAAGTTGTGGCTTCTTTACTAAACACCACATGCATCTGCTAATTTTAGATTCTCATGTTTGCAAGAACCATCTAAAAAGAGATAAATTGTTTCTTTTTTGTCATTTCTAAACACATTAAAACATAATTTACAAAAGAAATATAGAATAGTTTCTTCAAAAATTATGTGTCTCTTAATGGAAATGAATTTTGTTCTTTTTCCTGAGGTTAGGAGAGTTCAAAGGCAGCCTCAAGGCAGGGGTGAATAGCAGATAACAAGAACTAGTTCAACTTTAGAGGTTTTATTTCACATGGTATGAGTGAATAAGGGCACTCATTTGTAATGACTTCCTCTGTTACATCATGCTCTGAGTTTTTTGATCCTCTTAGTCCAGCAGGAAATTCTGTCTAATAGATTTATTTGGATTGCTGCCTTCTCTCTGTTCAATTCCCTGGGGGTGATCTGAAGAAGATCCATGGGGCCTTACTTGTGCTGTAATATTCAACTTTGGTATAAAGATGTTCAGAACTGACTTAGACTGTTGACATTGGTGGCACCACTGCCTGTGGGCCAATTGGGGCAGAAAGACCTTTGCCAGGCTAAAGCCCAGAACAGGATGTTCCTAAATAAATTCTACAGCAACTCCTTCCCGAGGGCCTTACATCTTCTAGTGCTTTCCAAAAGTGTGTAACAGGGTGGTGCCTGTGGCTCAAAGAAATAGGGCGCCGGCCTCATATACTGTAGGTGGTGGGATCAAACCCAGCCACCGGCCAAACAAACAAACAAAAACTGCAAAAGTGTGGAGCACACCAAAAACTGTGGAAAGCTTTTGGCCTCTGTCATCTCCCAGGCTTGAATGAAACCTCCTCAGATTAGCTACACACCCTTTCCCCTCCTTCAATACTGAATTTCTTTTCTGCTGGGTAATTCACACTTTTTGAAAACTAAAGGGCCTTAACTCTTATGCTCATTATGGAAAAGCAACTCTAGAGTCTGCATCTCAAAAGCCAGAGACCCAAACCCCTCACCACACTAGCAGTGTGTGTGGAGAGGATATGAATAGGGAAAAGGAGAAAAATATTCGTTTTTTCTGATATTTCTATATTAGTGGGACTTTGTATTTTATTGAGACATTAATGATCCCACCATGTGACTATTTTTGAATACTTACCTTGTGCCAGGATTTTCCTTAAATATTTTACATGTAACTTGCCTTAGTCTGCTTTTCATTGCCTGAAAAGAACACCAAAGGACAAGTGGGCTCCTTAGCTCATGTTTCTGCCGATTGTGCAAGGAGCATAGCACCAGCATCTGCTGGACTTCGGGGGCAGGAGGTTCTTGTGCTGAGACAACATGTAGCAGAGAAGGTCAAAGGAGAGGTGGGCAGGTGCCTGTCCATAGAGGGACCAAGCACAAGGGGAATTGTGGTTTTGTGACAACCCACGTTCCTAAGAAACCATTAGTTCCCCCAGCACTAATCAGGTATCAGTCACAACCTGGAGAAGAGCACCATGATGTTCATGAGGAATCTAGCCCTGGCCCCAAACACCTACCACTGGGCCCGACCACCAGCACCACCATGCTGAGGATAGTTTCATTGTGAGATTTGATGAGGATAAATCCACCATGTCCAAACCATAACAAACCTCATGTAAGACCCACAACAAATTTACAAGGATGCTTATTTTGTTAGTCAATAAACTGAAATTTTGAGAATCAAAATTGTACAAGATATCACAGGTAGTTGTTACCGGTCAATCAGGATTTAAATTGTGGCTTTCAAATTTAAAATTTGACTTCTGTCCTGCCTAAATGTCTGGTGAATATGACAATAGCACATTTTTGTGTAACAGCTGGATCCTCAGTGTTAGGATAAAAGTACTTCCCTCTGCACACTCTCATGCAAAGGCTTTCCCAGGGTGGAACATGTTAGATTTTGAGAAGGGGTATTTTGAGGTGACAGTTATTGTAAGTGTTCTGTGTTTATGTAAATTCATAAATATGAATTATGTAAATAATTATGTAAATTCTCAGATTTACCCACTATTAGAGATGAGAAACTTCATCCCTAATTGTGGGTAAACTCATCTCTAATAGTGGGTAACTCAGAATTTCAGGCTACTTGAATCCTAACAGGAACAAGGGTTTAGTGGAAATGTTATGGTATGCGAGATAAGACCACCAGACAAATTGAAAAGGTCAATAGGAGTCTTTTATTTAAGGCTATATTTCAGACTGGCCAGCCAGCTACACACTGATAGAAAATCAGGAGGGGCAGAAGCTTCTAGCTTTAAGACAGAGTTTATATAGGTTAATATATATGACTAAAAATAGCTTTTGTTGAGCCAGCAAAGCAAGCTACCAGGTTTCACAACCTGGTACATACAGAAGTGGTGTTGTGGCAGCTACTGACAATTTCTGGTTTGTCTAGCTAGCTTAGCAAAAAATTATTTCTAAAAACAAGAACTATAGGGTTAGTATGCCTTAGTGGCACCAGTGGCTCCACTGGGGTGGCCTCATCCTGCTTTACCAAACCTTGCCCCATTAGCTCTCCCTTTTTACTTCCTCCTGAAGAAGGGTGAGGGGAGGGGGTCGTTGTGCAGCACTAGCACCCACTGCACTGGAGCCCACCACCTCATTTCCCACTTGTCCTCTGGTGAAACTCAAATCTTTGTTTTATCTTCATCCCTATATATCTGTTGGTAGTGATCAGAAAGGGCAAGGATGGTTGGTTGCAGGACCATGAATTTTACCATCTGCACTAACCTTTGAACATACAATGAGGTCAGGGCATTGATAACACATGGGCCTATTGTCAGCCCCAGGAGGAGCAGGAAGAGAGGCCCTGCAAGGGTGAGTAGTCCCCCAGGAGGTCCAATTTTCAGATTGGCTCATGGCCTCTTCCCATTCCTCAATACGTTTACTTACTAAAACCAGGCTGTTTCTAATGATACCAGAATTATTTATATAAAAACAACATGTCTCTCCTAAGGCCACACACAGTCTACCTTGTTTTAGAAAAAGTAGGTCAAGTCTTGTTCTATTCTCGAGTACCACCTCTGCTAATGAATCAAGGGACGTCTCTAGTTAGGAAATTGAATTTTCTAACCTTTTTAAGTCTAGATTGATCTGCTTATTTAATACTTTGTAATTTTCTTCTCCTATAAGGGCTGATGTTCCAACTGCTGCTGACTCTGCTATGCCTAGTCTGACTAATATCGGGATGAGGATGGGAGCTCTCTTTGCTCTCAAAGGTGGATGGTCAGAAGTCTAGGTGCTCAAAACCTCCTGCTCTTGAAAATTAGTACATTTGGGGCATAATATGTACCAGCACACATAGGCTTGGGGTTTTGCTAGGAACATAGGTTCCAGGCATGGAGTTATTCCTGTTGTGAAAGCAAACCAGGTTCCCTCCAGGGCCTTTAGGACATATGCATCCTCTGGGTCCATGATGGTGAGAGTTTCTACACAAGAAGACTGGTAGGGGGAATTTTGTAATTTGGAATCTGCAGACCGGATGCAGGGTCCTATGCCTTGCCTGTCACTCAGAGGGAGCTTAGGTTAATGACCCCAGTCACACAAAACATGCTGTTGAGCATGGGTTATGTTTTGGATTTGGGTGGGATCTTTTCCCAGGGAATGGTTGGTTGCCATGCCTATGTAACAAGGTGGGGCAGGGTTGAGGCATGGCCAGCAGTTTCTGGTAATGTTAGGGTTAGTACTCTTCATATACCAGAATGTTGCATCTAATATATTTAAAAGCAGATTCTGAGAGGCTTCCAGGGATGGGGAGATTATGGTTTCCTGACCAAGGGGGAGAGTACTGGTTGGTGGCTGGAGTTGAACTGGTGGTGGTTTGAGAAGCAGAACCTGGTTGAGCCTGATGATATTTAACTCTCTTTTGGGTAGGAACCATCAAATGTTAAATATGGTTCCCAGATCTCATCCCATAGTCACTATCCTGAGTTTCCAGGTGCGCCCTCCAGCCAATCCTTGCCCTTCCTGGTGCCACTTATAAACTCTTATTGTAATAGGGTTGCAGGCCCTGGTCTGGTTGCATGATCCCTTTCCTTTGATAAGAAAGAGATGAGGATCAGTGTTTGTCCAAGAGGCTATAGTTTCACATCCCCACTCAGCACAGTGAAAATTGCTTTCCCCATCATCCCTATCACAGTTATCTTTTCCTATTCTGGGACAGACATAATACTGCTTGTTTCACAGACTATGTTCCCACCATTATGTTTTCCAGCACTATGTTTCCACAACTCCATACTCCCTCACCTTGCCATACTCCACCTCCTCAGTAATTGTCAGACCCTGCTAGTTTATACCTCCTTTCCCCACGGGGAACAGGCCACACAAGTCAAAGTTAAAAACAGGTTTCACAGTGCTGTATACTCTGCTTACTAGTTCCCAATCTGCTGTCCGAGTCAGTTCCCAAGTGTAATTAATAGGGGTGAGAGGATTTGCCATGTCTTGTTTCCCTCAATCCAAAAGAAATATTAAAATCAGTCCCGAACAAGTCTCAGCTTTAGTGGGTCCCTGGTTGGTTGAGCTCGCCATCTTTCTCCTGGGTCTGCATGTGCTTTTTTGACCTGGGACCAGTGGATCCAGTGGTGCTGTCCCACAACGTTCATGGCCCCACAGGGTGATGAGGATGACTGGCAGTGGGCCATCCCACTGGGCCTCCAAAGTCCAAGGTTGATGTTTCTTTATCCAGACTAGGTCTCCAGGCTGCAGATGGCTCCACTCTCTTGAGGGGGAAGTCTCCTTACTGTCCTGATAGACAGTATCATTATCTCTTATACTCTCTGGAAGGAAATCTGCAGTGCTTGTAATAACTTGAGGAGAGAATGTGTGTTAAATTCTGCTAAACTCTCACCCCCACAAGCAGGGAATCAGTGGAGGTCTCCCAAACATTATTTCATAGGGAGTAAGACCTTTTACAAAAGGGGTACATTGGATGTAAAGGAGGGTGAAGGGAAGAAGGCTCACCCAATTCTTGCCAGTCTCTAACTGTAACTTGCTCAAGATTTCTTTGAGAGTCCTATTCATCCTCTCTACCTGTCCTGACCTCTGGGGGTTATAAACAAAGTGTAACTTCCAATCTATGCCCAGGGTCTTAGCCAATACCTGGTGATCTGAGCAATAAATGCCAGGCACTTGTTGGACCCCATTTTTAGAGGCAAGCCAAATCTGGGGATAATTTCAGCCATTAGTTTCTTTACTACTAGTAGTGGCATTTCTGTCTTAGTGAGGTAGGCCTTAGTCCATCCAAGAGAAGGTATCAATGAACACCAGGAAATATTTGTACCCATACTGAGAGCGAGCTATCTCAGCAAAGTCTACTTCCCACTGTTCCCCAGGGAACTCACCATATAGTTGTGTCCCAAGAGGCATTCTGGGGCCAGTGGCAACATTAACCTGGGCATATACCTGGCAACAAGCAGTAATCTGTTTTGCTATTTCTTGCAAGTGAAGGATATAATAATCTTTTTGGAAAAGTTCACTTAGTTTTGTGCCACCAAGATGTGAACTGTAATGGACCTGTTGTAGGAGCTCCCTCCATAGCTGGGCAGGAACTAAAATATGATGATTGGAAAGAATCTGTCATCCATCTGGCTCTTTCTTAGCTTGGAGTCTTCTACCAAGCTCCTCTTCCTCTGGCATATAAGCTGCAGATTCAGGTAATGTTAGCAGGGCAGGGCAGGGCAGAAAGAATCTGGAGTGGCTCCACAGGTTTTTGAGCCATCTCTCTAGCCACTCAGTCAGCATAAGTATTTCCCCTCATAGTGGGGGAGTCCTCAGTCTGGTGACCATGGCAGTGGATGACTGCTACTTTGGTTGGCAGCCAGATGGCTTCAAGAAGGGCTAAGATCTCTTCCTGATTTTTAATGGCTGTTCTTCCAGAACTGAGGAAACCTCATTGCTTATAGAGGGCCCCATGGACATGTACAGTAGCAAAGGCATACCAGCTGTCAGTATAGATATTGACTGTCTTTCCCTGCCACCACTGCAGGGCCTGGGTGACTATAATCAACTTGGCCCTTTGGGCTGAGATTCCATGTCCCAATGCCTGGGCCCAGATAATTTGGTCCTGGGTTACTATAGCCACCCCTGCCTGTATACCTCACTCCTTGGAGAATGTAGTAGTGTAGTGGTCCATCAGTGTAGTGGTCAACTGCCTCTGGGCTTGCCCATGGTTTGTCATGGAAATCATCCCTAAGACTCTGCAGGGCTTCCAAGATATCAAGGCAGTAATGAAGAGGTTCCTCAGGATTGTCATCAGGGATAAGGGTTGCTGGGTTCAGGGTGGTTGTTTTTAAGAATTGTACATGAGGTGGGTCTAATAAAAGAACTTGATATTGGGTTATCCTGGCATTCGATAACTACCTGTCAGGGGGACTTCTGAGCAAAGCCTCCACCTAATGGGAAGCAACAATCTGAAGTTCTTGCCCCAGGGTCATTTTCGAGGATTCCTGTACTAGGAGGGCTGTAGCAGCCACTGGTCTCAGGTAGTTTGTCTATCTAGGTGCTACAGGGTCTAGTCTTCTGGATAGGCCACTGACTGCTTCCAGGGGCCTAATGCCTGAGTCAGAACTCCCTTTGCAATGCCCCAAGTTTCTGCCACATGCAATTAAAAAGGTTTTTCAAGGTTCAGGAGGGCTAGGGCTGGAGTGCTCACTAGAGCCTGCTTCAGAGTCTCAAAAGCCTTTGTTTCAGTTTCTGTCCAGCCAAGCTCATCTCCCTTGCCCCCAGGGGCTTTGCAATGTCCTCAAACCCAGGTATCCATAACCTGCGTATCCCACTGTCCTCAAGAACTCCTGGACATGCCTCTTTGTTTTTGGTTGAGGGATTTGCATTATAGCCTTGATTCGGGCTTGAGATAGTGTCTGCTTGCCTTCTCTCAGCTCATAGCCCAGATAAGTGGCCACTTGAATGCACAGTTGTGCTCCCTTGGCTGAAATGCGGTAGCCCAACATTTATAAAGTCAGTCGTAGGTTGCAAGCAGTGACCTGACAGGCATGTAAGTCTCTTTTTGCCAGAAGGAGGTCATCCACATCCTAGAAGAGCACAACCCCTGGGTGCTGACCTCTGGTAGGGTTGGAGGTCCTGGCTTAAAGCCTTGTCAAACAAAGTGGGACAATTCTTAAAACCTTGGGGGATGTCTAGTCTGTTTTAGCTGTCTGGTGAATGTCCCTTCTGGATCCATTCATTCAAAAGCAAAAATAGGTTGACTTACTGTAGAAAAAGGAAGGGAAAAGAAGGCATCCTTCAAATCCAGCACTGTATAGTATTGGTGGCTCACGGGGAGCAAACTCAAGAATGTATATGGGTTAGGCACAGTGGGGTGGATGGTTTCCATGCATTTATTTACTTCCTACAGGTCCTGGACTGGCCTGAAATCATTAGTTCCTGGCTTTTGAATGGGCAGAAGCAGGGCATTCCAGGAAGATTGACATGGAACCAGGATCTCAGCCTCCTGAAGGCGTTTGATATGACCACCTATTCCCTGCCAGGACTTCAAAGGAATTGAATATTGTTTAACCTGCACTGTCTCAGCTGAGCTCTGGAGCTGGACTGTAATAGGAGGGCAGTGGGCAGCCAGATCTGAGAATTATTCTCGGCCCACACTCCTGGAATATCACTGTATATTTGCTTCAGGTAGGAGGTGCTGCCCTCTGTTGGTCCTATGTCATCCAAGAGGCAATATTCCTCTGACAGGGGGTAAGTTATTGGTACTGTAGAGGAGCATTGCTGCAGTGAGGGTGAGCTCTGCCCCCTTGTCCCTGAAGGAAATAGTGGCCTGTAGTTAATGAAGCAAGTCTCTGCCCAATTAAGGGATGGGGGCAGTCTGGCATCACCAGGAAAGAATGGGTAATAGTTCCCTTCCCCAAGTTAGTAATTCTGGTCATAGTCCAGGGGTAGGATTTTGTTTTTCCTGTTGCTCCTTGTATAGGAGTTTAGTGGCTCGAGAGGGGGCCCTCTGCTTGTTTCAGCACTGTAAACATAGCCCATGTGTCTATGAGGAAGTCCACAGGTTTGCCTCCTATTTCCAGTATAACTGTGGTCTCCTAGGGACCGAGGGGAATGGAGCCCCGGCCCAATCAGTCTAGTTCCAATAAGACTGAAGCAGTGTATTCCTTCTTTCTCTTAGGGCATTAATTTTTCCAATGTCCCATTTCTTTATAGTAGGCACATTGGTTTTATTTCAAGGGAGGGTTAGCTCTCTAATTAGCTCACCTGTCTTCTGGGAATTGCCTGCCATTTTCCTGACTGAACTGTCCATTCTTCCCTGGCTCCTGCACGGTGTTGACTAGTACTTATGCTAGCTTCTTGGATTGGTGAGTGTCAGGGTCTTCCAAGTTGTTATAAACTTGCTGTGCCACCTCCACTATTTCAGACAGTACCTTACCCTCAGACCTTTCTATTCTCAGGGGATTCCTGGTCTATAGACTTATAGAGCTGGTAAGCCTCTGGAAAGCACTCTAAGAACACCACTGGAGTTTCATCTGCCTTCTGAATAGTTTTAGTCACCTTTGGAAGGTTGGTGGGCTTTCTAGCAGCTGCTTGGAGGTCTTTAAGCAGAGTCTGGTGAGAGTGGATAAGAGCCCCCTTACCTTTATCACTGTTGGGGTCCCAGTTGTGTCTTGAGTGGGGAAGTGCCATCCTCTCTTCC
This sequence comes from Galagoides demidoff, assembly GCA_963574575.1. Taxonomy (NCBI): domain Eukaryota; kingdom Metazoa; phylum Chordata; class Mammalia; order Primates; family Galagidae; genus Galagoides; species Galagoides demidoff. The sequence goes on from CAUYQV010077415.1 coordinate 17,596, forward strand.
TCAGGGTCTGAAGTGGGTTGACCATTTCTATTCAGGACAAGTTTTTTGGCCTCCCTCAGGGTTCTCTCTTGCTCCTCTGATGAGAACAGAGTCTGCGATAGTTGCTGACAATCATCCCAAGTAGGCTGATGGGTAAAGAATACAGACTCCAAGGGCGAAATTAATCCTTGAGTTTGGTCAGAAAAAGAGGAGGTCTGTTGCTTCCAGTTATAGAGATTACTAGTAGTGAAAGGGATGTAGATCAGGAAAGGAATTGCCCCTTCTGTAGAGGACTGGAAGTTCTGATGCAAGGGAAATATAGAAATAGATGGCAGAGATGGAGCAGTGGGAACAGACAGAGGGGATGGAGTGGTGGATTCAGGGAGTTCCATTCCACAGGGAGGCTGTTGATAAGGGTGCCCACTGGGAGTATGCAGCGGACTGGGCTTCTGAAGTCTGGAGAGGATGCCTTGGGGGATGGGGGTGGGAGCTATTTTGTGGACCCAAAGACCTCCTTCAACTCATGTTGTTCCCCTTGTATAATGGGGTGTTCTTCCTTTCCCTAGCCATTCCCCCTATTTCCCTGGTCAGCATTTGGAGGAGTAGGCAAGGAGGATAGTCTTCTCCATCTTACATTTTAAACAGGCTTTAAGATAGGGAGGTTTTTCAGTGAGAATGTCTATCAAGATTTGTATATATGGCTCGGCGCCTGTGGCTCAGTCAGCTAAGGCTCCAGCCATGTACACCTAAGGTGGCGGGTTCGAATCCCCAGCCTGGACCCGCCAAACAACAATGATGGCTGCAACCAAAAAATGGCCAGGCATTGTGGCAGGCACCTGTGGTCCCAGCTACTTGGGAGGCAGAGGCAGGAGACTTGCTTGAGCCCAGGAGTTGGAGGTTGCTATGAGCTGTGATGCCATGGCACGCTACCCAGGGGGATAGCTTGAGCCTCCGTCTCAAAGAAAAAAAAAAAAAAGATTTGTATATATGGAATCTGATCTGGGTGGCCTGGGTTTCCAAAAATAACTTGCCAGACTCTATAAGAGAGTTGCAGGTCTGCACTGCCCCCTGCCAGCCATTTCACATCAAAAGTTGGCCATTCTAGTTCACAAAACATAAGGAGATCAAAAGCATTCACACAGGTCCTGTACATATGGGCCTGGCTCTGGAAGTCCTGGAAATTTTAAAGGAGTCAGGAAAGAGGAGTACCCTGAGCAAAGGAGATGTTCCTTGTACCATGTTTCAAAGCAGTTGGATCCATCACAGACGGCTGTCTATAGACCTATGCCTTCTTGGGCTTCAGTTAAGGTAAAAAGCAAAAGCTTCCTTTGCCAGGGGTTTTCACAGAGCTACAATAGTTAGATCTTGGAGAGAGGAAACCTGCAAACTCAGAATTGAAGTCTGGGTATGGGGCAAGTGGGGTGCATGGGAAGTGTAGATTTGAGGAGAAGCGTCACCTGAGTCACTGGACAAGAAGAGATGGTAATAAACTGGATAAGCCTGGAATTTGGTACACTGTCCAGGAATTTTCTGATAAGCCCCTAGGAGTGTAAAAACTACCCTTGTTATATTCACCGGCTTTGTGATATCTCAGCATCAGATGTCTTGCCAAGTATGGAACCATTGGCTATGTTTATAGGGAAGGTAACAGGGTGACAAAAGAGGTGAATCAGGAGATCCACAGGATGAAGAGTTCTGTACCCAACAGGGGAAAATTCCATGACAGAAGTCTGCCCAACTGTTTTCCCTAGGTTGGTGACAGCCAGGAGCATCACATTTGGGCAGATGCCAGGCATGGGGGCCCTGAACAGCTAAGGCCAGAGAAGGGCTTTCCTTATGTTCTGGGAAACAACAGTAACAGCACTTTACTGTGGTTTAACAAAAGAGGCAATCTGTGGGAGGATAGAGGTGGCTTAAAAGGGTCCATATGCCAAGAAGGAAAAGTCTTTCCCAAATGGCTAAAAAGGCGGGTAGGTTTTTTTTATTGTTTCTTTAATCTCAGTGCTTACAATTGGTCTATTCAGGAGTTCTACTTCTTCCTGGCTAAGTCTAGCAGAAGCTGTGATTCCAGATATTGATCCATTTCTTTCACATTGTCAAATTTCTGGGTTTCTTGTAGTATTCAGAGATAACCTCTTGTATTTTTGTAACATCTATTGTTATTTCCCCTTTAAAATTTCTGATTGAGAGTCTCCCTTTCTATTTCTGGTTAGTCTGGCCAAAGGTTTATCTATTTTATTTATTTTTTCAGAAAAACAAATCCTTGTTTCATTAATTTTTTGAATGATTCTTTTGTTTTTAATTTAATTAATCTCTGATTTAATTTTGGATATTTTCTTTTCTTGTACTGGGTTTAGGATTAGATTATTCTTCTTTTTCCTTTTCCATAAGATGGTTTTTGAGTTTGTTGATGTGCTGTCTTTCTGGTTTTTTGGATATAGGCTGGCTGATTGGATTAAAAAGCACAGGCCATCTATTTGCTTTCTACAGGAAACACACCTAGCCTTGAAGGACAAATTAAAACTCAGGGTTAAAGGATGGAAGACAATTTTTAAGCAAATTGAATTCAGGAGAAAAGAGGGGTTGCAATCTTATTCTCAGATATAAGTGGATTTAAAGCAACTAACGTAAAAAAAAAAAGACAAAGATGATCACTTTATATTGGTCAAGGGAATAATACAATAAGAAGGCATTTCAATTCTAAATATTTATGTACCCAACTTAAATGCTTCCAGATTCTTGAAAAAGACCTTATGAGCAATTGCTTATGAGAAATATGATATCTTATAACACCATAATAATAGTGGACTTTAACACTTCTATTATGGAGGTGGACAGATCCTCTAAACAGAAATGAAACTAAGATATAAGGGTCTTAAATGAGACCCTAGAACAACTGTGCTTGATAGACGTACATAGAACCCTCCATCCCAAAGCTAAAGAATATATGTTCTTCCCTTCGTCCCATGGAACATTCTCCAAAATAGATCATATCCTAGGACACAAATTAAACTTCAACAAAATCAAATGAATTAAAATTTTACTTCATGTTTTCTCAGATCACAAGGCAATAAAGATGGAACTCAAGTCTAACAAAAAAGCTCAATCCCATGCAAAAGCACGGAAATTAAACAACCTTATGCAGAATAAAAGTTGGGTTCAGGAAGAGATAAAAGAGGAAATCATTAACTTCCTTGAGCAAAACAACAATGAAGACACAAGCTACCAAAACCTGTGGGATACATGAAAAGCTCCAGTTTTAAGAAAAATGTTAGACAAGTCCAATAGGAAAACATCTCCCAAAATGTCTGACCAGTGCTCCTCAAAACTATTAAAGTAATCCAAAAAGGGAAAGTTGAGAAACAAGAACTGAAGGAGATATGACAAATAAATATAATGTAGTGTCCTGAAGGGCAGTTAGTAAAACTAGGGAAATCTGTATTAATTATGGACTTCAGTCATTGGCTTATTATTTTTGTTGTTTATTTTCATTTTTCTGGTAATTTCTGCTTAATATGAGGATACATATGATTAGGTTACATTATTTGCATTTATAAAATCTGAGTGGATATTGCACTCTTTTAGAATGAGAGAAGTTTGATATACTGCCCTTATTTACATTTTAAACCATAGATCCATCATTATTACCTTGAGCATCATCGTCTCTAGTAGTTCTTACATTAGCAATCACAATAAGCAGCTTTTCCATGAAGATACACAGTATTCATTCATTTAAAGTAAGCCAGGCATGAGCACTTATGGTGGGGCCTACCTAATGACCACAGTATCATACTTGGCACCTGCAGAATTCTGTCCCCTAGCTGCTAATTGCACATGAAGTGGTTTATCATGAATAAAATGTACTTAACTTTACATTTAATGGTAATATGAAGTCTAAAAAAAAGGTAAGTATAGACACAAAGAGAATAGTTTATGTGATTAACTATTTAAGAAGTTTGAAAAAAAAATCCAGTTAATTAGACTAAGAGTAGTGGATATTCTTAAGACCTTATGTATGTCTATAAAGCAAATTATATTTTCACATGTGCCAGACTTATTCCTCTAAATATTTTAGAATGCTTGGAGTATTACAGGTGCTTTATATCACTTACCATTTGGTGATTAAATGTATAGATATAAAAATATAATCATGGATTATCCATTAAATCTATGCATAATTTTCTGCCACAGAGAAATCAGTAGAAAATGTAACTTATTAATTAGTGTTAATACACTCATTTTGTTGTAAGATCAACATATTTATCCTGAAAACATAATTTATACTAATTGTTGTTCTTCATCCACAAAATACCAATCAGCTCATGCTGAATTTTTTATATATTTCTTAGGCATAATGTTCAGTTTGCTTGTTTCATATAAATGTGCTTTGGTTTTAGTCTACAAATATGATTTAAAGGAGAGCAGTAAATAATAAGTTGAGTGCCAATTTATAACAGTTCTGTTTGAAATGAGACCCTCCTTCCCTCCCTCCTTCCCTCCCTTTTCTCTTTCTCCCTTCCCCTATCTAAAAGTTTATTATGAAGATATCTGATGACCCTTGGTGAGAAGAAAGAGATAGAAGCACAACTCATATAAGTGTTTTATGGTATTAATAATTTTAGTTAATATGATTTATAGACCTTCTAACTTCTTCAATATCAAGAATCCAAAAGAATATTATCATAAACCTCTTTTTGTTGCCTTTGTTAATGACATTTCTTTAATGTCAACTTTTATTATGTAACTTTTCTCTTTATAGTTATAAACATAATATTTAAAGTTCTTAAGGCTGTTATATAACTATACATGTATAGATATTTTTATAATTTCATATACAATTTTGAATTGGGCACTTAATTCAGTTTCTTAGTTGGTTTCTGAGTAAAATAAAAAAATTTCACTAACCGGCCAGGTGTGGTGGCTCACTCCTATAATCCTAGCACTCTGGGAGGCCAAGATGGGTGGATCACCTGAGCTCATGGTTTCGAGATCAGCCTGAGCCAGAGTGAGACCTTGTCTCTAAAAATAGGCAGGTGTTATGGTGGGTGCCTGTAGTCCCAGCTACTTGGGACGTTGAGGCAAGAGAATCACTTGAGCCCAAGAGATTGAGGTTGCTGTGAACTATGATGCCACCGCACTCTCCCAATGGTGACAAAGTGAGACTTTGAGAACATGTGGTGTTAATTTTTCCATTCCTGAGCTAATTTATTTAGAGAATAATGTTCTCCAAGTTGCTGCAAAAGACATTATTTCATTTCTTTTAGTGGCTGAGTAGCACTCCGTGGGGGGTGTGTGTGTGTGTCTATATATATAATATATATATCACCATCAGAATGGCCATTATTAAAATGCTAAAAAGCAACAGATGTTACCATGGATGCACAGAGAGAAAGGAATGCTTATATACTGATGGTGGGACTGCAAACTGGTACAACCTCTATGGAGAACAGGAAGAATATGCCTTAAAGAATTAAAGGTAGACCTACCATTAAATCCAGCAATTCTAAAACTAGGTTATCTATCATAAGGAGAAGAAATCATTTATCAAAAGACATCTGGACATGAATGTTTACTGTAGCACAATTCACACCTGCAATGTAGAATCAAGCTAAGTGTCCATCCATTCATGAGTGGATAAAGAGAATGTGATATATGTATGTGTGTGTATGTCTGTGATTTTTTTCCATCAGTGTTTTGAATTTCTACTTGTAGAGATCTTTAACTTGCTTACTTAAGTTTATTCCTAAGTATTTTATGATTTTGTGGCTATTGTAAATGGTATTATCTTTGATTTGACATGTAACTTGACTCTTATTAGTATTTATAAATGTTACTGATTTGTGTACAGTGATTTTTGTAATCCTAGACTTTGCTGAATTTACCAATTCCAAGAGTCTTTTGGTGGAGTCTTAAGAGTTTTCTAGATATAAGATTATATCATCAGCAAACAGGGATATTTTGACTTCCTCTTTCCCAATTTATATGCCTTTTTTTTTCTTGCCCGGTTGCTCTTGTTAGGACTTGCAGTACTAAGTTGAATAGAACTGATGACAGTGCGCACACTTTATCTTCTTCCAGATTTTAGATGGAATGCTTTCAACTGTTCCTCATTCAGTATGGTGTTGGTTTTGGGTATTTCACATATGGCTTTTATAATTTTGAGGTATTTTGTGTCTATGCCCAGTTTGTTGAGAGTTTTTATCATGAAAGTGTGCTGGACTTTATTTTCTGCATCAATTGAGATGATCATATGGTCTTTGTTTTTGTTTCTGTTTATATGTTATATTTATTAGTTTGCATGTACTGAATCACCCTGGCATCACTGGACATCACTTGATCATGGTGAATTGTCATTTTGATGTGCTATTGAATTTGACTGGGCAGTATTATGTTGAGAAAATTTGCATCTCAACAAATGTATGTGTCTGTATATGTGTCTGTAGGTTTCTATTTTTTGTTGTTGTTGTTGTGTCCTTTCCTGGCTTTGGTATGGAAGTGAATGAGTTAGGGACGGTTGCCTCCTATTGATGTTATCTAATAATTTCTATAGGATGTGTGATGATAGAATTCAACTGAATCTATCTGGTCTGGGGCACTTTTTCTGTTGTGAAGTTTTTAATTACTATCTCAATCTTGCTACTCATTATTGGTCTGTTCAAGATTTCCATTTCTTTCTGAATAAGAGTTGGGAGGTTGTGTGTTTCCAAAAAAATTGTCCATTTCCTTGAGGTTTTCTAGTTAGTATAGAGATCTTTCTAGTATTTGCAAATTGTTTTTTTTTCTATTTCTGCAGTATCAGTTGTAATGTCTCTTTTCTTTATTACTGGTTGAGATTATTTGGAACCTTTCTCTTCTGTTTTTGGTTAATCTTGATAGCAGTCTATCAATTTTATTTATCTTCTCAAAGAATCAACATTTTGTTTTGGCAGTCCTTTGCTTTTTGCGTTCTTGTAATTATTGTTTCCATTCTATTTAGTTCTGCTCTGATCTTTATTATTCCTTCCCTTCTGCTGATGTTGGGTTTGTTCTTCCTTTTCTAATTCCTTAAGTTTTGATAGTAGGTTGTTAATTTGTGATTTTTCTGTCTTTTTGATGTAGGCATTTTAGGCTATGAATTTCACCTTAGTGATTGTGTTTCCTTTGTCATTCTATTTCAAGAATCTTTTGATTTCCATCTTAAGTTTATAATTGACTCAAAGATCATTCCATAACAAGTTGTTTCATATCCAGGACTTTCTGTAGATTTGAGAGTTTCTCATGAAATTGTTTTCTAATTTTATTCCACTGTGGTCTCATAAAACATGTGATATGATTTTGATATTTCAAATAGTCTGAGTCTTATATTGTGGCCTATATGATCAGTCTTGGAAAATGTCCCATGTACTGATAAAAGGAATGTATATTGCATAGTTTTGAGATATTCTGCAGAAGTCTGTTAGATCTATTTGTTTTAGAGTTCCATTTAAGTACAGTGTTTGTTGAATTTATGCTTTTTAAAATGTCTGAGAAAGGGCAGCCATAAGAGAAGTTACTGAGGATTAGTTGACTCTGCTCTACATTGTCAGAATCTAGGAAGATGAGTAACAAATCAGAAATTATTCAATCACCTTACAGGTGCCACCTACAGTGTTTTAGCAGCTGAACTTCAAAGCAGGAAGAGAAACATGACGTATCTATAACAACTTTATATTCAAGAACTTTTATGTAACATAAACGGACACAGAAATGCAAATAATTGATTTTCTTCCTTTGCTTGCATTTGGAAACCTATCCAAGCCAGAAGCATAAGAATCACAGATAAGTTCTTCTTACCACTCACATTCTATATGCAAAGTCATTAAATCACACTGATGCAATAAGATGGCTTTTCAACTTTAAAACCTCAGCTATGAAAAAATTGCACCGATGATCTTCCTATCACAAACATGCCATCCATTATCATTAAGCACTTGATATTGCTCTTCATTCCTTTCCATTTTGCTATCATTACTAACTTGAGTTACTATCATAATCTCTAGCCAGATTTAGTGCCACTGCCTTTGAACTTGTCCCCATTTATATGCCATTGAACCCTAGCCTTGTCATTGACTTCTGAAACTCTACAATGCAATGGAATAAAATGAATATATGCTTTTAAGTTTGTCCACCATATTGTTAAAACTGTCTATATATATACTTATTTGAAGTTTGTTAAAATGCCTAAGTATGCAGTTACCTTATTTATTTTCCCTTTTGTGTTCCTATGTTTTTCTTTACAGATTTTTGAGGTGGTGTTAGTATATGCATTCAAAATGAGGATAATATCAACATTCTACTTATGGAATTTTGTCATTTCTAAAATGTTCCTTTATGTCTTTAGTAATTCTTTATTACTTAAAGTGTTTTGATTGATATTAGTAATTTTCAATTAGTTAATTTTGAAGTTATGTTTTATTCTATTCCATTGTTTCAAAGTTTCTATGTTCAAAATTAGTGATATGCCTCTAGCAAGGAAAATACAAGGCTTTCTTTGGGGAGTGTTTAATAATTTTATAATTATCTATGCTGACATTATTGCTTTTTAATTGAACATTTAGTCAAATAAAACTCAATGCAATTACTATCATATTTGGTTTAAATCTAATGTCTTATTTTCCATTTGTACCATACTTTTCCCTTTCTTTTTGTTCTTGTCCTTACTTATCTTTTGTTTGCCTGATAAAATATTTGTTTGTATCATGGCTCTTCTTATTATTTTCCTCTTTGTCACCTTCTTAGCTAAACATTCCTTTTAAACTTTTATTACCCTAGAGCTTACATCTTATGTTGTTATTTTTGTTTTAATGAGTCTTTTTAACAAATTGAAGAGAATACAAATCATCCAAAGTGTGTCCTAAGATCACAAAAGGCCAAACTAGAAAGCAATAAGAAAAATATTAACTAGAAAATCCACCAAGTATTTTGAAAGTAAACAAAAGACTTCTAAAAACACATAGGTCAAAGAAAATCTAAAGAGACCTTAAAAACAAAATTACAAACTTAAGGAAAATTAAAATAAAACTTATGAAAGCTCATGGAAGACAACTTAGCCTTGGAATGATTAGAGACAGATTTTAAAAGACACTTCTAATAAAAGAGTCAAGATACACAACCTTAGCTTCTACTTTAGGAAACAAAAGGAAAAAATAACATATAAAGTCTAAAGCAAGCAAAAAGACTTACATTTTTAAGTATTTGGGTACAAATAATACTAATCTTACAACTCAACAATGATAAAACAGTTCTCCATATTGGCAAAAGTTCTAAACAGGCACCCCATTCAAGAATACAGATGACAAATAAGCAGGTACAAAATTGTTCAATATTATTTGTCATTCTAGAATCACAGATTTTAAAGAGAGATACCAGTACATATTTCCAAGAATGTCTAAACCTCCCAAACATGGCACTATGTGGTGGTGTGCAGAGCAACAGAGACTCTGACTACTAAGAGGAATTACAAATTACAATAACTTTGGAATATATTTTCTCAGGTTTTTACAAAGCTAAACATAGTCTTACATACTTAGGCAATTGTACTCTTAGATATTTACTCAATTTATTTAAAAAATTTTCCATAAATACTCCTGCACATGGATGTTTATAGAACTTTATTCATGATAACCAAAGCTGGAACAGCCCATATGTGACCTTCAAGAGATGAATGCATAGACAAATGGTGGTATATCCATCATGGAATATCATTCAGCAATAGAAAAAATAAATGCAAAAAACAAATTCATCAAAAATGTATATGGTAATGAACAAAACCATTGAAAATATTATATACAATTTTACTCTATTTATGTGAAATTTCAGAAAAAGTAAACAGATCAATGACTCTCAGGGTTGTGTGGGGTAGAACAGATGAAGCACAGAGGATTTTGTTTTTATGTTTTTATTATGGGAAATATATAAAATATATACATATATACAATTTATATAAAAATACATAACAAGTATAAAACTACAGTGTTGCATGCACTACACTGGGCATTTTTGAAATCATGTATGTAATGTGTACAACACAAGAGTAAACCCTAGTCTATGTAAATTTAAAAAGAAGACATTTAGGAAGAAGCTCAGAATGTGATGAAAGAAACTAACAGTATCAAAAATATGGGAAACAGCCTGAATAAATGTGAGAAACTGATGACTTCAGGGATTTTGTGAATCAGTGGAGCCTATACAATAAAAAGCATGAAGACTCATGTGTACCTGAGCTTTGTGCTCCAGCTGATAAACTTGTTTTTGTCAAAGTTAAGAAATCTAAAGCCACTGTACATTTGCACTGGATTTGAACAACTATGTAGCTGGGTGAGAGCTGCTGTGAGCAGGTGCCTTGCTCTGAAGTGGGAGGCTGCTGAGGAGTGAGGGGAAGACCACAGTGACACACATGGTGTAGGGTAGGTGAGACACACCAATGTGAGCTCATGCTTGCCTCAGTAAAAACACAGATGTGTGCACACACTAACTTGTATAAATGTGTTTCTGTACATACGACACATGCACAGATGCATTTTCTTGCTTTGTCAGGTTAGGGGGTCCTGAAAGCCATGGCACCTCAGCAGCACTCACAAATCTAGGACTTGCTTTCCAATGCCATTGCTATTAAAGGAAATGCGGATACTTGGTGAAATGACTACTTCCAAAACCCAGCAGGAAATATACATAGGATAAGTCTTCAGTATTTTGTGGTGCCAAAAAGTAGGAAATTACAGTGCAGGCATGTGCACACACACCTGCACACACACCCCTCACTTAGCTAAAGGGGCACAGGAACCAACTGTATTGCCAAAGCTGAAACAATTTGAACATTAATTATATTATTGTATTTTTCCCATAGTATAAGTTATATTGTGTCATATCCCATGGTATAAAATAAATGCCTGTGTATAGACTACATAAATTCATTCCTATAATTAATGAGGAAGCACAGATGTGTCTCCCATGCAGAATTCTGAACTATATGTGCAGGTCCCCAAGGAAGCTGAGCCTAAGTCCCTCCTTGTCAAATGTGAGTATGAGCTGTATATATATAGTTAGTGAATTCAAATGTATAGAGCATGGGAAGGAGAACTTTAAAGTAACTTCATATTGCAGAAATCCAACAGATACTCCCTAAGCCAGGTGATCAGCGTCAATATGAATAGCAATAATTTATTTTGTTAGTTTCTATCCTTGATGTGACATGAAATGATGAGCATGAACTTTTACCTCTGTTACTATCCTCCCAAAGACCAATAACTAGAGTTGTGTGGAAAAAATGGACAAGTGCCAGTTAAGAAACATTCTACAGAATGTCTCAGCTGTACTTCTCAGGACTATCAAGATCATCAAAAACAAGGAAAGAAGAGCTACTAAGGTGTCTGAGGGGAACCCTAAAGATCTTAGATGGAATCCTGAAACAGAAAAAGAACATTAGGGGAAACCTTAAAAACTCTGAATAAAACATGGACTACACTATACAAGATGTCTATTTTAATGTATTAAGTTGTGACAAATGAATCATAATAATATATTAAGATAAATTATGGGAAATAGCATGTAGCTATATGGGACTGTCTCTATTTTTAAAACACTTTTCAATAAATCCAAAACTACTCTAAAATACTGCTTATTAAAAGAAATTCCAGTTCATAAGGAGGAGTACTTCAAAATATAGTAGATAATATAAAAGCATCTTCTTATTTATTTATTTATTTATTTATTTATTTAGAGACCGAGTTTCACTATGTCACCCTTGGTAGAGTGCTGTAGTGTCTCGGGTCACAACAACCTCAAACTCTTGGGCTTAATCAGTTCTCTTGCCTCAGCCTCCCAAGTAGCTGGAACTACAGGTGCCCACCACAACTTATTTTTTTTATTGCAGTTGTCATTGTTGTTTAGCTGACCCGGGCTGGCATTGAACCTGTCAGCCTGGGTGTATGTGGCCCGCTCTGTAACCACTGTGCTATAGGTGCCAAGCCAATTTTTAAATGATGAATGAGTCATACTTTTTAGTATAATAAATTTTGCATGTAAAAAGTTATGTTATGGGAATAATTGATACATGTTGTCTGTTTAAGTAAATGAATTTAGGATCTACTCAGGAATTATCTTTTTCTTCTATTCATTGTTTGTATACATCCTATACCAATGAAATTGAGACACTCTTTTTTGCCCCTTCCAAGGTAAAATAAAATGCTAATAGATTGTCTTTCACGTGTTATCAACATGCAAAACGGTTTTCTGCCTTTGTTGCAGAAAAGAAATACATAAGAAGGAATTAATTACCCACAAATTTAAGACTTTGCTCCAGTTTCAGCTTTATACCTATTGTCTTAAATCAAAGTATGTACATTAAAAACATATTGCAACCAATCCAAAGGCATCACTAAAAATTATTACAAAAAGAGGTGTAAATGATATAAGAGATGAGATTAAGTGGGATTATTTAAGACAGTCCATTAAGACCAGATAAAGTAGAAAATGATGGAGGTGAGATACTAAAGAGAACAAAGCAGAAATGCAATGGATACAAAACAGCTACAAAGGTGTTAGGTATTGACTCAATATGTCAATATCACACTATATGTGAATGGTGTAAATGCACCAATTAAGGTAAATAATATCAAACAGGACAAATTAAGCCCCAACTTTATATTGTCTAACATAAAGAATAAAGAACTAAGGAAATAGACAATGCTCTGAAGAAGGAAATGGTACAAAAGGCAAAATTCAAGGTGGTGTTTCTTTATAATTCCACTTTTGGGGTTGACTGAAAAGTATCCCTTGAATTTAGCAACTAAGAAGTCCCTGGTGATCTCTGCACTCATAATGTTTCTAGAATCATAGGGGAGACACAGGTGTGTTGAGCTGAGGAGTGCAGGATTGTAAAGTGGAATCAGGGAATAAATACATTATTATTCTTTGGAATTCTATGAATGAAAAAAATGAAAGGTCAGATAGCAGTTTGAAGAAGATTCCTGGTGAAAAAGTTTGGTTTATTTAACTTTCTAGTATGGGAAATGATGTATGTATATAATGTATGTGGAACAAGTCAGTGTTATGTAAGATTCAAAATTCAAGATGTACAATGACAGAACAAGGTGATAAAATGAACAGGGTTTGGAACACACATAGATAAATCTATGCAAGTTATATAAGAAAATTGAAGGATTTCTCTTCTGCACATGTTAGATTCTCTCAACTAAATATGTAGTGTGGAGAGAAGAACTGGGATATAGACAGGAGGTGATCATGGAAGTATGATGAAGGTTTGAAACAGTCCTCATGGGCGTGTGGGCAGGACATTGGCAAGGAGCAAAGAGAAGTATTGCCTATTATGCTGAGGCCAATTGGAGCCAGGAAGTGTGAACAGGGAGAGCAGCAGCATTTCAGCTGTAGGCTTGGAGAAAGCAGGGTGTTGGGTTAGTAAAATTGGAAGGTTTGTAGGCTGGTTCAAAACACAAAGGAACTAGATATTTGAGAGTGGTTGGAAAGAGAATGACTAAAGTCATCATTGTGTGAGTATTGCCTGGGACCCAGCATAAATGGGAATAAAAGAAATGCTGTCGTAATCAAGTATCTGAATCTTGATAGAATAACAGGTGCAATGAGGCTACCAGAGTATTAAGAAAAGTTGACAAATGCGCCAGGTCAGTGGCTCACGCCTGTAATCCCAGCACTGTGGGAGACTGAGGAGGGAGAACTGCTTGAGCTTAGGAGTTCGAGACTCACCTGAGTGAGAGTGAGACCTCGACTCATGAAAAAAATGGAAAAATCCAGCAGGGCACTGGCGGTGAGCGTCAGTGTCAGTAATCCCAGTGGCTTTTGGAGGCTGAGACAGTGGGATGCCCACAGCTTGAGTCTGAGGTTGCTGTGAGCTATGACACCATTGCACTCAGCTCAGGGCATAGGGTGGGACTCTGTCTCAACAACAACAGTAACAACAACAAAGCAAAGGAATAAAAAATAAGCAAGAAAATAAAATTAAAAAAGAAAAGTTGACAAATGAAATTTAGAACAGAGGTAGCTAATTGGAGTTCAGGATTTCTGAGATGGGGGAATTCTAGATGATTCTCTGGGTTTGGTCATGGATTTGTTTCTTGACTAGAATGCATGATGGCTCATTAGATTTCAGAAGAATAAGATCTTTGCAATTAGAGCATGGGCTTGTTGCAATAAAACAGAGCACATACATTCAAGTAGTTGCCATGTCCCTCACTGATTGTAGGAACTGGAAAGAGTCAAACTCATGTAAGTAGAGAGTAGAATGGTTGTTCCCAGACCCTGGGCTGGGGGCAGTGGATGGGAAGGGAGAATAATGGTCAGAGGGTGTAGCTTCAGCAGGGGGAAGGAGTTCTGGGGATTTCCTACAGAGCAACATGACAGCAGTTAATAATAATGCACATTTCTAAATTGCTGAGAATGGATTTTAAATGTGCCACCACAAAGAATGATAAGCATATGGAGTGACAGATAGGTTAATTAGTCTTATTTGATCATTCTACAAAGTATACATGTTTCAAAACATTACATTGTACCCTATACTATGTACAATTATAATTTGTCAATTAAAATTTTTTGTTTATTTATTTTTTTGGCCGGGGCTGGGTTTGAACCTACCACCTCTGGCATATGGGGCTGGCGCCTACCCTTTTGAGCCACAGGTACAGCCCTGTCAATTAAAATTTTTTAAAAAGGAGACAGCTGCAATTGTGCTCCATGGCCTCCTGCTGTGGCAGGGAGCAAGAGGTGAGGGAATAAATGCTGAAAAAAAAAAATAAGAGCTTAAGATAGAAAATATGTTAGCCTCTTAGATAATAGGTATTTACAAAGACTGGGATAGATATCTCCACTAGATTCTAAGTAAACTATAACCACTAGCAACCAGGCTGTGAGAAGATTCTTTCTGCAAAGCCTTTCTTTATCAGGCATACTGTGGATACTCAAGCCTTAAAGTCCAAAGGTTATTTCCTAAATTCCTGATCTAAGTAGTAAAATTAATTTCTTTTTTTCATTTCCACTAGGTTTTCTTTATTATTTTATTTTATTTTTTATTCAAATTAATATGAGGGTACACTTTTTAGGTTACATTGTTTTCACTTCCAGGGTAAAGTCCATTTGTAGAAGGAGCCCCTGGAAGGGAGGGCACCTGTCAGGATCTCACCTAAAGTTAATTAATTTCTTATCAGTGTTTATCTTACATTCATATGATAGCCCTGTTGGCCAGAATCAAGACTCTTTTTCTTTTGTAATCCTCTGCTTTCTGACTGAAAAGTAAAATTTTAAAATGGTTAAGCTGTTTTTTCAGGATGCGGTAGTGTCCCAAAGGTGTGGTCACTGACCGACATGCGCCAGGCCATAGAGGCTCCTCTTTGTTCAGTCTTTCTCGTGCTGTCCCTCCTCTTAGGAGTTAAGGAGTGCTGGTAAAGAAGACTCGGTAAAGGTAAAGCTCAGATCATTAAGATGACGCTTCATAAAAAGTTAAGCCAATCATACAATCCTCTGAAATGGTGAGTCCGGCTGGGGATGAATGAGCACCATGTTGCACCAATGGGTGGATGCCCGGGTCTGGGGAGGAGACCTACCTGCGTGGGCGTCATCCACTGCCCAACAATGCTAGTCCTGCCAGACCGTGCTCCTGCTGCCCCACTGTGCTCCTCCTGCCCAGTCACGCTCCTCCTGCCCAGCCACGCTCCTCCTGCTCCAGCTCGGCAGGCTCAGCAGGCCACACTCTGTGGCTGTGACAGGTCCCTGGCTGTGCCCTGAAGCTACAGACAACAGCCTGGATTTTAGACCTCCTTTCTTTCTCCCTGCAGGTAGAATGAGCATATGTTACTAAAACTTCCTTTTTTTGGTATAATCTGTTAAAATTGAGGCCAGAACTAAGTTTAAACTAGTTTTGACACTTCCTCTTAAATCCAAAGGAGCAGAAAATTTTACAATTGGTCAGATTAAAAATTCCATAACTGCCAAGTAATTTTATGTTTACTTCGTATGTACTGTAAAATACGATATGCACCATGTTTTTTTACAGTATGCAACAGTGAAACATCATAGGTTCATTCATCATCACCTAATGGTTATTTATTGAATGTCCAGGATGTGTCAGGCAAGTTGGATCTCTAAGACAAATAAGATGTGTAAATAAGCAGTGTCATTGAGTGTGTTAAATGTGATGATAGAAATTTGTATTGTATAGATTAATGCTTCCAAAGCAAGGTGGATACAGGGAGATTATTTATAATTATAAATGAAGACATTTTCATCAAAAAGAAAGAAGTAAAACTACCAATTTGCACAGGGCATTATCTTTCACATACAAAATTCTAAGGTAGCCACAGTAAATCTTACAGAGCCAGTAAGTTCAGCAAAAGTTTAGGATATTCAGTGATATACAAAAAT
This sequence comes from Galagoides demidoff, assembly GCA_963574575.1. NCBI lineage: Eukaryota > Metazoa > Chordata > Mammalia > Primates > Galagidae > Galagoides > Galagoides demidoff. The sequence continues at coordinate 33,985 of CAUYQV010077415.1, forward strand.
AAATCTTATTTTTAGACATAAGGAATGAACAATGTAAATTTTAAATAAAGAAAATCATTCAATTTACAATGATAGCATCAAAAATAAACTTAAGAATACATTTAGCAAAAGAAATGTGAGACCAATACACTGAAACCTCAAAACATTGTTTGTGAAAAGGAGGAGAGAAAGGAATACAGAAGACAATTTAGAATTAAAAGCACTAAGGGCAGCTCCTGTGGCTCAAAAGGGTAGGGCCCTGGCCCCATACGCTGGAAATGGTGGGTTCAAACCCAGCCCCGACCAAATAGAATTAGAAGTGCTGAGTTTGCTTATGGTTGAAGAGGAACTAATTATTTTTTAGCGATTTCAAAAATATTCTCTTAATCTAAAATGTAGACACAATGTTTCTATTTGACACCAAACTTTAAATGTATTAAAGTGAAAATTTCAATGTTCCCATTATTGATATATTTATTGTGTATGAAATTATATTAAAATTTTGACAAGTTTTTGAAAATAAAATTAGACATAATGATTATTGGATTGAACATCCAACTTCATTCAGACTTGCCAAATATCACTTAAAAAATAAAAAAGACGTGGTGAAGTCTTGAGTCTTTTAGGTTTTATTTTGTTGTTGTTGCTTCAGAATCTGAGGTTCCAGCCTTGCTTCCTGATTGCTAGTGGATAAAGGTGATTAACAACAGATTCACACAGCACATTATAGCAGTATTGCTTATGAAGGGATTCCAAATGAAATATCCACACATGTTACTGCTTTGTAACTTAAATTCTGTACTATATCTAGTTCACTTTATGTGTTATTGAAAAAATTATAACATTGTATATGCTTTATAAATGAGTTTCCTGAAGCACAGACCATTTATAGTAATGAATAAATAAATACAGAGACGCCTATACATATATATGCATAATAAAAAAAATATTCTAGTGTTTCTTAGAACCAGTACTTTCTAAAGAGCTAAGTTTCTCAGAAGGTGCAGGAATTTTACCCCTTTAATCTCAGAGTGGGGTGTAGAAGCTTTTCACATGAGAAGATCACATAAATTTAGCTGTAATCACATAAGGCTGCATTCAAGAAATTTCAATTAGATATTCTTAAAAATGTACTTTATTTTGTGAAAATCTAAGTACTATGTGCTTAATAATTTCAAAAAAAGAAAATGATTTGTTAATTTAAAGTTAATTAGCCTTTACATGATATTGTTGTGACTGCTTTTTGTTGGAAAGTATTTGAATATTTATTGCAGCATGGAGGTCCTCAGGTCCAGTTGATCCTCTAGATGGGTCTCAGTCATCTGTGACCTTAAGGGCATCTTGATTTATGTTAGGTAGGAGAACACAGATTTGCATTGATGAGTGGTTGAAAAGCAAGAAAGCATTTTTCAGGCATGTTGCTGTAGGCCTGAGTATTCCACTGCATTTTTTCCATATTTCATTTGGATCTTTCTTAACATCAAACAGTGACTTTAAAATGTCATCTACTGAGAGCTTAATCAACTCCATCTGTTGTTTTTTGGTGATGTCAACTAGGTGAGGCTGAAATGCTAATTTAAGTGTGATCTCATGATTTTCAGAGTCAGTGAACCTTTCATTGTATTTTTCAATTAATAGGTCTATAACAGCTGCATATACTTCAAATGATTTGTATATATCATCATGTTCATTAATGACCTTTGCTAACTTGGAAAATGTTCATCTGAAATCTCCTGTTAAAGAAGTAGTGTTCTGAAAAGATCTCTTTTCAGAATGGCTGGATTTTTTTGCCACATGTCATATATAGACTTAGTTTTACTTTGCAAGGAAATATACAAGTCATTTTGATTTAACATGATATCACACAGAAATGCTGCATTCCTATAGAAATCTTCTTTCAATAATTCATGTTACTGATTCTGTTCTTCGTAAAATTTAGCTCTCTGTTCTTGTAGAGATAAAATCTTGGCTACACCTATTACTGTAATAGTCAATACACTTATCACAATACGGCAAATATAAATTGAATACATCATCCTTCAGCTTTAACAGGTAAGAAACATATCCAGCAAATATCTTCTCCCATTCTGAGAGCTGTCTGCTTTCTTTACTTACTGTGTTCTTGGCTGTGCAGAAGCTTTTTAATTTGATGAGGTCCCAGTAGTGTATTTTTGATGTTGCTTCAATTGCCCAGGCGGGGGTCGGGGGGGGTCCTCCTCATAAAATATTCGCCCAGGCTGATTTCTTCAAGACTTTTCCCTACACTTTCTTCTAGTATTTCTATAGTTTTATGTCTTAAAAGTATTTCAAATTGTATATAGAAACAACACACTGTACCCCATGATAGTATTAATGTACACAGCTATGATTTAATAAAAAATTAAAAAAAAAACAGGTTAGAAACAGATGATGCCATGTTGCATTCACATGGATATGGCTAACAATACTTATAACTTGTTGCAAAGGGTCACTTAAAATAAGAGCTCTAGCAGAGACTTTTTTGATGAAGAAACAATGAAAAGAAATGAGATCATTTGGATCTGTTATTACTTTTTAAATCTGTGCAATAAATCCTTCATATTTGGTGCCATGGAAGTTGCACTACCTGTACCTATACTGACTAAATTTACCAAATTCAGTCCAACTTGGCAACACATTACTGAAGATATCTATTCCTTGTGGTCTGCTTGTAAGAGAGCCCAAACTGAGTAACTCTTTGTAGCAAGAAAATCTTCTGTTATAACCCGAAGGAAGTATAAAATCTTCACCAAATTAGTGGTATTCATGGATTCATCCAAAGTGATCAAATAATATATATGGTACTTTTGAAGTATTGCATGAAGTTGCTCGGTTAAGTTGAAGACTAATTCATTCTGTCAATTAGTTATGGTTCTTGAAAGAGGAAGTTTGCATTTAAAAACATTATTGGGGTGTAAGCATCTTACAACTTCAATGATGCATTTTTTTCACATTTTTACATCTCTGAATGACTTCCCTTTTTTCTCTGAGCATATTAGCTGCTTTCTAAGTTGCTCCGGTAGCATTATTTCCAGGTATTATTGCTGCTTGAAAGAATTGTCTTTGCTTTTGTTTTTCTTCTTTACATTTACTCAATAAAATCTTTTGTGCCTCTCCTTTTAATTTAAAATGTTATCCTAATGAATGCTATAATACTGATGCATATTGAATTTCTTTAATGTTGATATTGCAGTATCACAAAACAAGCAAATCATCTTGTTTTTAGCAGAAACAAGATACTATTGCAATTCCCAGTACTCATAAAAAATGTTTTCTTACTTCAACATTCTCTTGGTTTTCTTTGCATGATGGGCTGTTAAACAGAAAAATATTACAAAATAATGTCAAGCTATGCAGCTATTCACAAATTCCACTTCAGACAGAAACAAAGTGCACTATTATCAAAATTCGATAGCAGACTGGAGTACTCAACCTCCATAAACTCTGGCCAACCAGACTCCTGTGGTAGTCATGCTAGTCAGGCGGGGGTAAATACAACTAAATAATGAATGTCATAACCATCAGTTTGACCCTGTGGCTTCCTAATATTCTGATCACTGTGGTCAATCTGGGAGGATTATCTTCTTGAAACTTATTTTATTCTTAGGTATTTTAAATACATTCATTTAAAAAATAAAATAACAATATAAAATACAAGCAAAAATGTATTAATAAAAATAAAAGGATTTCTTCTGTAAAGTTTAGATTCAGTCCAAGGCCACACTTAAGGACCTGGAAAGCATGGCCTTAAGGCTGCAGATTGCCCACCCCTGGCTCAGACACCTAAGAATAAAATAAGCCTTCCAGCACACATCCAAGTATATTTTATGCTCTTTGATTTTGCTTCTGTTGATATGGTGAATTACATTTATGGATTTGCATATGTTAAAATAGCCTTGCATCCCTGGGATGAAAGCTTCTTGATCACCTGGCCCAATTTTCAAATGTGAACAACTTGTTTTGTTTTCAACTTAGCAGTACAGTTTGGCAGTTGCGGCATCCTTATGTGCAGCCCATGTGTCAGGGCCCCTGGGGAGCTCCCTGTGATCCTGCCTGGCTTTGTTTTCTGGTAGCATCTTTTCTGTGCTTTGGATTTGTAACCAGGAGGTGGCTACATTAAACCACATAAAAAAATGAAACCTAAGGATGCCCTGTTCAGGGGTGATTACTAACAGTGTGACTTAGAGAATTGTCTAGCAAAGGCTGGCTTCCATGCAGTGGGAAAGAATTTTTCGTATAAAGCACTTAGACTAAAGAGTGTATGTTTGTGTGTGTTTGCGCATCTGTGCTTGTGTGAGCCTGTGTGTGTGTGTATTTCAGTTTGTGCATGATTTCTTTTACATTCCAAATAAGGGCCTTTGCACATGTCATCCCCTTTTCTTGACATGTTCTCCAATTTTTCTTTGTTCCCTTAACTTTCTACTGAAGGATCACTCATAGTGAGAGGCTTCTCTCTCTGTCATTTCCTATCTTGGTCTTTGTGTTTCTTTCTTTATTGAATTGATTTTTTTTTCAGTTTGCTTGCTTTCATCTCTCTCCCTATAAAAATGTAAGCTCTGGGAAGTTAGGGTCCGCTCAGTTCACTCCCTCCTTGTATGTGGCACTGAATGTGGCACAGTCTGGTGTGCTAGAGGAGATGCTTGCAAGTGAATTTTTAAAGAAGATTCATTAGATTAGTACTATGTGCCATTCTGAAATATGGAATTTATAACAGTAGTTCCTTCTCTATAACAACATGTAGTCTAACTATAATTAGGCTATGTAATCTGTACTGGGAACAAAGCAAAATGCGCTTGTTTCCCTGGAGAAGTCAAAGAAGATAACCCTTGAGTGATGCTTCACTTTGAAGGTGGAGAGGCTTGTTTTTTTTAAGTAACCCCCCAAACATCTCCCACTGACACAATGCACTGATGGAGAGAACCATTTCTACTATCTGGCAGATACAAATGAATTTTTCTCAGTGCATATGAGGTCTGATAATTAAGAATGCAAACTCAACCTGGAAAAAGTACTATATACCTTATTGCTGAATATCACTATGGTCACCTTTGAACTACTCCTCTTGGAAATCTGTCCACCTGATGCCAGCTCCTAGTATATCTCAAAGCAATTTTGTGACTCTTTTTTTCTGGGCCATCAGATCTGTTGTCTTATGATATCTGACAATTTAGTTCACAAAGTCATCTTAGAAAAGTGCTTGGAATACTATGCAGCCATAAAGAAAGATGGAGAATTTGCATCCTTCATGTTCACATGGATGGAGCTGGCAAATGTTCTTCTTAGCAAAGTATCACAAGAATAGAAGAAAAAGTATCCAATGTACACACTCCTATTATGAAATTAATTTATACCTTTTATATGAAAGCTATGACTTAATAACAGCCTAAGAACATGGTGGGGGGAGAAGAGTGGGGGAAATGGGTGGAGGGAGGGGTATCGGAGGGATCACTTCTGTGGTTTATCTTACAAGGGTACAAGTGAATCTTTCTAAGAGTAGAATATGAACATTTTAATGCAATAATGAAGAAAAGGACATGAAGGCTATGTTAACCAGCTTGATGGAAGAGTTCCAGATTGTGTGTGAAAACACCACACTGTACCCCAGAAGTGCATTAATGTACATAGTTACCATTCAATAAAAAAATAAAATAAAATAAAAAAATAATAAATAAATAAATTAAAAAAAAAAAAAGAAAAGTGCTTTCAAGGGTAGACTAGGCACTGGCATCCGTGCACAGCTTCACAAAGAGGATATTTCAAAAGTGACCATAGTGATATTCAGCAATGAAGTATGTTGCACTTTTTCTATGTTGAGTTAAAGAATTTAATTGTCTGGCCTTTTACACCTATATGCATGTATAGATTAGTAACTAATTTGCTGTACCAGTGGCCAGAATTATAACAAATAAGCCAACAAGCAAAAACAGATGATGGAGAACCTATAAATTTATATCTAGAATATTTTCAGACAGAAAAAGTGAGATTCTCTTCTATTAATATACATCCTAGGCCAAAGATATAACCATTTAAATGCACAACATTCTGGAAAATAGAGGAGCTTTGACAGATACTTTTAAGAGCTTCAGCAAGTCCTGAACAGGATGAGGCAAGAATTACTACCTCACTGCATATTATGAGTAGGATATAACATAGTGATAAAGCAATACATTTAACTGTTAATCTCATCTTAAACCTCTCTACTGTCTGACCCATGGAGGGCAGGTTGGTGATGTTGGACCAGCTGCTCTTCACAGATGGGCCTGGAAAGGCTGCTGCTGCCAGGCAGAAAATGATGTTCCTCTGGAGTGTCAGGGACATTTGGAGTATGGGTGGGGGGACTGTGGAAGTCTGTCTCCCTTCAGTGACTGTGAAGGGTCTTCTCAGGAAAGTGAGATGCCAGGAAGACCAGAATGAGCACCCCCTTTCCTAGACCCCTGAGTGCCTTTCTGCCTCATAGCAAAAAGATAAATTCTCCTGCTCTGACTTTTCATTTCTCTGATGCTTTATTTCTGCCGTACCAACCTTACATTGAGAGAGCATGGAGGTATTGCAAGTATACAAAGTTATTTCAAGAACATTAGGAATAAGGCGAAGGGACCTATGGAGTTGCAGGATTTCTGGTTTGTTTTAAATGGAAAATTTATAGAAATTTTCAAGATAAGTTAAACACATACTGGCGCTCTGCCCTACATTTTCATATACAAACCAGTGGCAGCCAATTAGACCTCAGAGTGCCATGTGAACTTATGTAAGCTGCTAAGGAGACACTTAGACACTGATTACTTCCTGACCCAAATAAGCCTGCTTATTCCTTTAATCTTTCCAGAATACAGCCATTCAGCTTAATAAATAGGCTGCAATGATACCACGAGTCCCACTCCACAAGCCTCCATGAAACCTGCTATCCTCAAATTTTATGCCTGCTAACACCCTGTGTGCCCCAGCACTGTGCTACTGATCTGGAAGGTATTAAATATACTGAGTCATATCTAAGTGCTTATAATTTAATTCAGGAGAAGATTTTAAAAACACAAATGATATAATTAGAGAGCAATTATGGGTAGCTTCTAAGTCATTGTCTAAAATGCAAATAGGAATTTCATATTGGAGAGCCTCCTGTAGGGTGGGCCATTTCTACTGCCCTTCCCTTTCACCTGCTCTGCTGAAGAGCTTTATCTTCACTGTCTTGCCTGGACTTTTAGATTACTGAGTACTGGCCCAACCCAGTTTTTCATTATTATTCTTTCTACTCTCTACTGTTATTCTGTAATAAAAAGATGTAATTTGTAGTACAGTACATTCATTTAGTTGATAGTGTTGTGAAACTCTTGGCCATAGAATACTTTTGTTATTGTTTTTAACTATATCACTTAGTTCCTTCAAGTACTCCATGACCTAAGTAGAAATGAGAGTTTCCATGTCTGAGACGCAGAAACCATGCTCAGTGGATTACCTGGGCTTTTCCCAGTTCACACATGGGGTTATCAACAGAGGTGGGTGAATGACTCAGACTTCTTGTTGGGTACAGCATTCTACATGGCACCTGCCTCCTTCTTTCAACTGGAATAATTGTCTTATTTCTTGAAGACCTAAATCCCAGCTCTTCTGTGAAGACCCAAATCAAATAAAAGCTCTTTCTATAACTTTAGATTGGTGTTATGAGTTCTAGTCTGTACTCATGCTATAAACCAGAGTGACCAACGTTTTGGCTTCTTTGGACCACACTAGAAGTTGTCTTGGGCCACATATTAAATACACAAATACTAATGAAAGCTGATAAACAAAAACAAAGAGCTGTGCATAATTTTTGTGATATATGCCTCCACAAGTAAGGAAAAAGTCCTCACACAATAAATCTAATTATGTAGTGGCCCATTCAGAGAGTCTTTTAAAATCATCATGCAGGTCCTAAGTTTGAGATCACTAATATAGAAAATGTACATATCTAAGTAAAAAACCATATTTTTGCTTTTTTTATTACAAAAGTAAAGTAGGCAACATAAAACATTGCATTTGAGAAACTTATGCATCTGTTTGATGAAGAAATTGCAATTCTCGGTGAGTTTTCGAGGTGTTTACCACATAATTTTGGCTTCATTTTTACTCTAAATGTGCTTCATTCTTGAAAATAGTTGCTCACAAGTGTAGATGCTGTCAAAAACTAATGACATGAATAAGGTGTGGTTGTGAAGTAAGGAATGTTTTTCTCTGGGAAGATAGGACCTAGACAGATAGGTCCAGTAAAGAGATGTGATTGAATTTTTCTTTAAGTTGGAGGTCAGATTGTAGCTCTGTGCATTCCATGTGAAAATTGGCAGGTTATTTATGTAGACTGAAAATGGAGTTACAAATGCACTGAAATATTGATAATTTTCCCCAGAAATCTATTGAAATCTGTTCTCAAATTCTTGTATCAAATAGAAAAGCAAAGTTGCATATTTTTCACTGTTCACAGGACTGTGTTTAGCCAACAGGTTGAAATGCATAAAATTGTTTGACCTAATTTGAATTTTCCATAAATTTAGTTTCATTTAGAACTAAATGAAACATTATATTGATAAGTTGGTTTTCACCTTGAAGATGCATGCTTAACTCATTAAATGAGTGGTTAAATCCACTAAAAATGCTAAATCTGTAAGCCAGTTTTCATTGTAAATTTCTGGCACAAATTTGGTATTTAATACAATAAACAACTTGATAACATGTCACAAACCATAAAATATTTTCAACATTTGGCCTCAACTTGACCATTTTATTGCCAAAAAGGAAATGATGTTGCTATAGTCATCAGTACTTTTAAGAAATTCCCGGAATTGAAATTGATTCAATTCCTTGGCCCTCATGAAATTCACAGTCTTGATAATTATTTATACACTGTTATCCATTTTTAAAGTTTTTGTGCATATGTTTTCTTGATGTGATCATACTGCATCAAATCATTGATTTGCAATTGCATCCTATTCTATTAATTTGACAAGTTCCTCCCTCTCTTTTACCAGCCATCACTGGGGCACCATCAGTAACTGTACCAGATATGTTGTTGGTTTTTCATATTTTTTACCAATTTGTATAAATCTCTTGATTTATTTGTGTCTTTTGATGTCACTAAAGAATCCATTTCTCCAGTGACAATATAGTCATTGCCAGTACCTCTAATAAAAATGGCAGGTTGAGGTATTTGTAACTTTGGTGCTGTCATCCATCCTCAGAGCATAAAATTAAAAATTAACAGCTTTCCTCTCCAAACTTCTTCTTCTTCTTTTTTTATTTCTTTATAGAAACAGAGTCTCACTTTATCACCCTCGGTAGAGTGCTGTGGCAGCACAGCTCACAGCAACCTTCAACTCCTGGGCTTAGGCAATTCTCTTGCCTCAGCCTCCTGAGTAGCTGGGACTACAGGCACCTGCCACAATGCCTGACTATTTTTTGTTGCAGTTTGGTCGGGGCCAGGTTTGAACCCACTGCCCTCAGTATATGGAGCTGGCGCCCTACCCACTAGGGACAGGCACTGCCCTCTAAACTTCTTTTGATAGACTTTCCAATTTCTTCAGTGTGACTGGCTATATTCTGGTAAGACAATACCCCCTTTTTTCCAAGGGAAAATTTTATCTATCACGTTTTCCATACGTTGCTTAATAAACTCATCATCAGTAAATGCTTTTGATTTTTATATCAAATATGCTACCACATAACTAGCTTTTACAATGAAATCCATCTAAGTTGTAACTTAAACTTTATTTTTTGTTGAGAAGATGAACTTTGTCCTTACGACACAACCTTCATACACATCAAGTTTAGCAGCATGTTTTTGCATCTTACGCCTTTTCAAATTAAATCTGTGGGTAATGTGTGAAGTGCCACTGGGATGCAAAAATACCTTAATAATTAAAAAAGAATGCTTGCCTGACCGCTAAATAACATTACATACCTAAAGTCACAATGGTAGGTTGAAATATTAATGACAACTGCTGCCTTCCCAGGTCACTATGAGCACAGGTAATGTCTGATGGTGTCAATTCAGCTGTCTGTGCTTGGAAGACAGCACACTGGCAGCCACGCTCTGTGTAAAACTGAAGCTTCACATGCTACCAGTAGTGAAAGGGTACATATGTTTATTTTACGTGACATTGCAAAATGACAATCTCATCTACGGAGTTCACACACAAGAAATGCATAATTGAATTACACAGAAATATCACACAAAAAATCTCACAATGTTTTTTAAGCTGGTTTACAGTATTGTGCTAGGTTACATACATAGCCATCCTGGGCTGCATTTGGCCTATGGGTTATAGGTTGGACACCCAGCTCTAAACCTTTCCTGCTGAGAGATCTTGGATAAAGTTCTTTCCCCATCTGAGATGCAGTTTGTCACCTGTGAAATAAAGTAGAAGAAAAAAGTTGAGGCAATTCAATCTTAGTATTGAATCCATGACTTATTATCTCAGACAGATAATAGTGGAATGTTCATGTTTTCCTTTACAAAAGACATAAAATTATGAACCTAAAAAGTTCATGTTTTCCTTTACAAAAGATGTAAAATTATATTCAAGTTCCCAAGATCCAAGTCATGGAGATAGATTTTTTTAAAAAAGTACTAGAAAGAAGGAAATAAGTGAGGAATAAGGTGGAAGTGGCAATTGAGCTGACCCTTGAACAACATGGTAGTGCTGTGTGGTCACAGTGGGAAATTGCAGTATTGATGGGAAGTGAAATCCACAGATGAAGAAGGCTGACATTGCACATGTGTGGTTATGACTGTAGGCCTTGGCTGAGTGCAATGTGGGTATCTGTGGATTCTGGGGGACTTGAGTATTATGGGTGGATTTTGGTATTCACAGGGAGCCAATGACTTTCATACACTGAAGGATGAACATAAATAATTTGTGCAGTTTTGAAAATGAGATTTCTTTTTTTGTTTGTTTATTAAATTGATAACTTAATAAAATTAATGGTAGTCCTTTTGTGCTCTGAATGTACCTGGCTTATATTTTGATTACAACTCCTCTCAGTATAAATGAAAGAAGACAGTTCAAACTGGAAAAATCAAAGCCAGTAACTTTATCATCAAAGTACAAGTGTCTCAGTCAACATACCCAGATCTTAGGAAAGAGCTCAAAGTACAGAACCACAGGAGCCAGGACCCTGTGGTAGGTTCTCTCCATCTGTCCTGTCTGCTGTGTTTGACTGATTTGTCCTGCATGCAGTGGACAGGCTGAACTTGCTTCTCCATCACTGCTGTGGTCATATCCCTATTCAAAGGACTAACTCAGACTGGGTCTGGAATCACTTGGTTGTGATTCAAATGCCCAGGGAGAGGACTCTTATTTTCTCAGTGGGGTCAAGCGCTATCAGCTATACTGTACATTTCTTTTGAAATGGAAAAGGAGTTATTTTTGGTGCCAGGACTAACAAACTGTCACAACAGTCTTCCAGTGGTATTCTAATGATAATTTCTTTTCCTTACTCAAGATTGCATCACATGCTATATTCTTTGCAACACTATGATATTCTTCCACTTAGAATAAAGTTCTAGTTTCTGGAATGCAAGTACTCATAGAATGATGAAAGGAGATAACCATAAAATAATTTAAAAATCAGATGTTTGAAGGGTCACCATTGCTCCATTACCATTGCTTTCCATCACTGTCATTGTCACCCCCTCTTTAGCCACTGCTACTTTGCCTTTACCTGGCCTAAGGCACACAGCCATCTGTTATGTAAGCATTAGAACAGTACATTTAATAAATTTGCAAAGTTTTTCTTAGTCTCATTAAGTAAGGATAAATAACTTTTAAAATATTAGGAACATATAGTTTTTTTTAAAAGCATAAATTTGATGCTGAGGAAAACAGCTAATCTTTCAAATTTTGAAGATGCATTGAGATAAAATGCTGCTAAGAATTTTGTGTGTGTGTGTTTGTATTATCGCATTTTCCCTTATGATATCTCCTCTGGATTGGGGTCATTATTCCAAAGTAATATACTATAGGAGGGCAGCTGCTTGAGACTCTCATCCTATGTGTCAGTTAATGTTGGTTTTTCACTTTATTCCTACATTCTGGTCAGGCTGTTAAAGCAGAGACTGAATTACTAAGCAGCAGTCATTTTTTTTTTAGTGACATAGGAGTGGGGCTGAAAGCACTTTCCCCGAAATTATACAAGCAATTATCTTGTTGCCCCAGGGAAGGGGATATATCCTATGTTCACACATGGAGACAGGACTCATAGGGAACACATCATGACATACCTCACAGTGGGTTTATAACTCCAAATTGTAAATGTGGGACACTTCAGGTTTCAGAATGAGAGCAGACCTTTCAATTTATGTTGGTGATGGAGCAAGAATCTTCCTTAGGAAAGGGCAGATATGATTACTATGAATCAATCTTGGTATTGGCTTCATCATTAGGTTATTAATGCGGCTTCTTCTATGTGTGGTACCTATGATTCATAAACTCACACTGTGTTCTATGCTGAGTGTAAGTGTATCACTTCTTACACTTTTATTAGTTTTTCAAGATGCTCCATTAATCTTTACTTTACATAAAGAAAAGTGGAGGCTTAGGAAGTTTTAATGATTTGGCTGATGTCACCAGCTAAGTGTAGGGGTGGGAAGGGAAGTCCAGCCATATCATGTATCTCCCTTTTCATTTTGCGGGCACAGAGTGACCTCAGAATTGCACAAAGTTATTGACATTTCCTCTTTTTCATATAACCTCCTGAACCCAGGGGCTCATGTGGATTGTCCTTGTCCTCTCTTTCAGTGGCCATGTGTGAAGGCATTGGCCAGTCCTACACCCCACTTTAACTTGGACTGCACCTCCAGCAGCAGAGTTGAATTGAATATCAAATTGCTCAGTTAGACATGCAAGGATGATCCACTCAGATATTGGGAAAAGCTAGCAATTTGAAACGTGTGTCCCTGGTACTCACAAGTCACCTGATGTGTTACAGAGGATCATGCCTTCCTACTCACTGGCAACTCCATGGGCTTCTCCTTATTGTGGTTTGAATATGACTGAAACACAATGTTCCAGATAAATCTCCTATCACAGTTTAAGAATAATTGGACTAATTAGCATTCATACATTTTCCAAATAGTTTGAAGTTAATTATAATGACATAAAATGTCTGGGAGTTTCATGAATAAGAAACTAATTGAAACTTTATTATTTCCTGACTGTGTTTTTCATAATTTGTGCTTTAACTATGAATCATTATCACAAACTATTTGACATACACATTCATCTTGCATTTTCAACAACTCTGCTAATCTTTTAAGTGCTTTCATAGTATTGTTATAGGAACATTTTATGTGGAGATTTAATTTAAAATTCATCTATATTTATTCAACAAAGTCTATTAAATATCTCATTTTTGCCAGTGGCAAAATTTCAAGCTGTGGAGAACAGACACTCTCAGAATCTACTCAGGAAAGCTCTCAATTTCCAGGTTTTTCTTGGTCTCTTTTCTACTGGTTTCTTCTTACTTTAAGGCCAATCTTTCCATGGAGTGTCTTGGTTCTACTACCATTTCCCGCTCCAATTTTTTCAATGCTCCCCCAAGTTATACCCTCGTCTTTCTCCTACATGTGTAGCCTCTTCTTGCTACTAGAATTCTCAATGCCCAGACTACAAAATGGGCCCCTTCTCTCCCACTGTCAGGTCTACATCTCCACACAAGAGCTATCTTTCTTTAGTTCTTTGCTGCACATTCACAGTTCCTCAGTAAATATTTATTGAGTTTAATGAATGAGTTATATAAAACAATATAAATGCAAGTTAAATATCTGACTCAGGTGGAAATATTTTATAAGTTTATGAGCACCATTTTTGTTTAATTCTAACAAATAATCATTTATTTGATAATTTAAAATATTATTACTGGCTCGGCGCCTGTGGCTCAATCGGCTAAGGCGCCAGCCACGTACACCTAAGGTGGCGGGTTCGAATCCCCAGCCCGGGCCCGCCAAACAACAATGATGGCTGCAACCAAAAAATGGCCGGGCGTTGTGGCGGGCGCC